>JAVYIG010001976.1:272500-281717 GCA_035222895.1 Strongylocentrotus droebachiensis
ACAGCGGCGTCGCTAGACATTAACTGATGGGGGTTAAAACCCTGTCGGGACCGAAATTAGCAGACGAGTTAACCGAACGTTCTCAACAAAAGTGGTTCGTTACATTCTGTGTTATACAAAAAGTTTTTTCGGCAGGAAAAGTTAAGTAGGGGTGACACCCCCCTCAATTGACGTCCCCTGCCTTTCTTATGAGAATGAGTTCTAGTATAGTCTTGTTGGCTATGATATTTTCTTTGATAGAGAAAATAAAATCGATCTTTGTTGTAGGGTGAATGATATAAGTTATAGACCCTTTGTTATTAGTAGTTCAATCAAACTCACTCAAAGAGTTATGTATCTTGTGAGCGACAGTGAGAACACATCGTATTCTCTCTCATAATAATAATAATGATAATAATAAAAACGTTGCTTATAAAGCGCTTACCACCAAAGTCTCTCTTTCTCTCTCTCTCTCTCTCTCCGTGCCATAGTTTTCATGTTGGTAGTGGAAGCGGTAACCCCGAATCGTAACTACGCCGCCATACGAGATGCACGAACAGCCTACGATATCGGCAACGACATCGGACATGATCTCCGTATTATTGATATAGGAGGAGGTTTCCCGGAAAAGAGTCATCATCCCATCCCTTTCGAAAAGGTATTGTGATTTATCGGAGGGTTTAGGTATAGAGGACACGCAGGGCTCGTGCCCCCTTTTTTAAAACTCATATCCTGTCATAATGCTGCATGCACGCTACCATTAAAGTGCTTTGAACATGCGAGAGAGCCATTGCTTCGCTGCCTTGTGCATGCTTGCACGCTTTCGTAATAGCAGTTATTGGTCATGCTCATTGTATATACTGT
Source organism: Strongylocentrotus droebachiensis (assembly GCA_035222895.1). Classification (NCBI taxonomy): domain Eukaryota; kingdom Metazoa; phylum Echinodermata; class Echinoidea; order Camarodonta; family Strongylocentrotidae; genus Strongylocentrotus; species Strongylocentrotus droebachiensis. The sequence goes on from JAVYIG010001976.1 coordinate 273,344, forward strand.
GTTGTTTCACACGCGCTATTCATAGTACCATCGCGTTTATCAGATTATCTCAAAATAAACTTGCACGGGGGGATTTGTGGCTTGGCACAATGGGGATTAGCCCAGAAGAAGAAGGATATTGAAATCAATATATATATATATATTTTTTTTTTTTTTTAACGATCGATTTAAAGGGGGCATATCACGTGATTATAACTTTCTGGATCATGCCCCTCCCCATCTACCAAATACTTGATGCGCCATCATTTGTCCGCATCTTTGAAGGAATGTTTCTCTTTAAAACCCTATTTAAAGGTATATTCTTAAAAAATATACATAAATAAATAGAAAGTATTTCAAGCTCTCTCGATGGCGTTTTGCAGTGAAAAATCAGTCCTCTCGTATCACTTTTTAATGAGAAAGTATAGAGCCACTCTCCGAAATTCCAGATGATATAAGATATTGTTAAACTTTCCTATTTATGTTTTTTGTGCTAATCTTCTGATTTAACACTCCAAGATGTACCAAATGTCGATAGTCCCTGATGAATATCCCGAAGTGAATCGCTCACAATGTTTCTGTATACCTTTCTTCTGATGATAACATAACTAATTGAAATTCTTTTAATTCGATACTTTTCTTATTGATTTACCTATTTTCTTCTTTTAATTTGTTTCTTTTTGCTTCTCCTCCACCATCAAAGTATTCTGCTGCTGCACGGAGAGCAATCGCCAAATACCTTTCCCGATTCAAATAACCAGAATCCGCGGATAATCGGCGAGCCGGGGCACGTTTTACGTCGAGTCGGCCTTTTCCTTTGCCGTTTGTGTGATTGGAAAACGGGACCTTATTAAGAATCCATTCTCAGCTCCGAAAGGTAATCGAACTATTCTTCCTTCTTCCTTTTTTCTCTCTCTTTTGGTCAGCCCAGATAACATATGAAGAAAGAAATAAACCGGTACATAGGCTACCAGAAAGGGAGAGAGAGAAAGGGTGGGAGTGAGAGAGAGAGAAAGGGAGGGAGTGAGAGAGAGAGGGGAGGAGGGTGAAGCTGTAATCGTCACAAAGATATATGGCGTAGAAGGTGGAGATGGGGCTTACAGGGGCGAATCCAAGACTTTGTAAATAGGGGGCAAAATGTCTGAAAACTTTCCACAAGCAACAAAATAATATCAGATTATCTATTCCACGTGATTAACTCAAAATTATTTTGAGGAAAAACGGAGTAGGTCCGGATCCCAATACAAAAGGGGCACAATGCATGCCAGAAAACTTTCCACAAGCAAAACAGTAATAACAGATACTTATCTATTTAAATGATTTTACTTTTACAGATGAAAACTGGAACGATATAAAAGATATCAGCGCAACCCCAGAAGTGGCTTATTATATTAGCAGTAACGTGTATTCAACACTCGGAGATTCATTCCTTATCGGTGCCAATTTGGATGCCAAGGTGTTAAAGGTAAAAAAAAATGAAAAGGCTTTATCCTCATTAACTGTGCTTTGCTCTATTCATGAGATAAGTTAAAGGTAATGCAAAGTTTTGGGAAAGTATGAAAATTAGGTTGATAGTAATTCTTTAAAATGTTGATATATTTTGATGCCCCTGTGGATGTTTTATTAGCACTAGCAAATTTAAGCCCCTAAAACACAAAAATTGAATATAAAAATTTACCGTACTCCCGGCAGAATTAAAATGAATATAACTATCAAGGGATAAGCAAATGACCTGATAAGAAGTTACAGTAATGATGATTTGGGAAAAAATAATTTCATCCTATTCCTTGCCCCAGTGTACATGAGGATCTACACCCCTATTTACATACATAAAATTATGAATCAATAAGTTGGTAGCTATATGTACGGGGCATTTTGTGCTTCCCATTTATCTTTGTCAACGATGAAATGTGATCTTTTATACAGTTAAATCAATTTGTTATAACCACGGCAAGAATCAGTATGATAATCATGACTTTCATTTTTTCTTGGTCTCTTTCCATCCAAATTGATAAACCAGAGTTCAAATCCAATTCAAATAACGGAAACGGGAGACCATCTGTTCTGTGGGGTAATACCACGAGCAGGGTAGACTGCGTGAGGCGATACTGTCTTCTACCAGAGCTGGAAGAGGGTGACTGGTTGGTTTTTAGAGGTAAAGGTTTCATGTCTACTTGGTTGGTTGAATTCTTGATTGATAGAGTGGTTGGTTGGTTGGTTGGGTTGGTTGGTTGGTTGGTTGGTTGGTTGGTTGGTTGGTTGGTTGGTTGGTTGGTTGGTTGGTTGGTTTGGTTTAATAGTAGGTTGGTTGTTTAGTTGTTTGGATGGTTTGTAGGTTATATTTTTGGTTAGTTGGTTTGTTTGTTGGTGTGTTTGTTTGTTTGTTTGTTGGTTGGTTTGTTTTTTGGTTTGTTTGTTAGTTGGTTGGTTTATTGGTTTGTTGATTGGTTTGTTGGTTGGTCGTTTGGATGGTTTGTAGGTTAGATTTTTGGTCTGTTGGTTTGTTTGTTGGTGTGTTTGTTTGTTTGTTTGTTTGTTGGTTTGTTTTTTGGTTTGTTTGTTAGTTGGTTGGTTTGTTGGTTTGTTGATTGGTTGGTTGGTTGGTCGTTTGGATGGTTTGTAGGTTATATTTTTGGTCTGTTGGTTTGTTTGTTGGTGTGTTTGTTTGTTTGTTTGTTGGTTTGTTTGTTGGTTTGTTTGTTAGTTGGTTGGTTTGTTGGTTTGTTGATTGGTTGGTTGGTTGGTCGTTTGGATGGTTTGTAGGTTATATTTTTGGTTGGTTGGTTTGTTGGTCGGTTGGTTCATTGGTTGGGTGGCTTGTAGGTTGTTGGTTGGTTAGCTGTTTGTTTGTCCGGCATGGTTTGTAGGTTGGGCGGCTTGTTGGGTGGTATGTTACTTTAAATTTGTATGTAACTTTGTTTGTTGGTTTGCTGGTTTGTCGCGCTGGTTGGGTGGGTGGTTGGTTGGTCCGGTTGGTTGATTGGTTGGTGTGCTGGATGGTTAGGTAATTGGTTGGTTGATTGCTTGGATGTTTGCTTAGTCGCTAGGATGGGTGGTTGGCCAGTAGGTCGGTATGGTAGGTTGTTAGTTGGTTGGTTGGATGTCTAATAAGTTGTTAATTTTTTGGTTGGTTGGTCGGCTGGATTGAGTGAGGACTGAATAAGCTTTAGGGATTATTAGGGGAGTGAATGGCTTTTCAATATATTGCACGTTCTTTAGATGACATATATTGCTTCATTCTTTGGTCTTAAGTTGATACCGGGAGCATAAAAAGTCGATCCAAATTTAAGAAATCGGTATTATTGGAGAAGCGAGATATGAGTAGAAAGGTCATTTACAATTTGAATTCGAAACTTTTCCAAGTTTAATTACTGTTATTTGATTTTCAAGTTCATCATCAAAACTTATCTCTAGTTTTTTTTTACCCGTTCTTTAGATATGGGTGCTTACGCAATGGCAATCTCATCAGAATACAGCGGCTTCAAATTACCTGTATGCTACTCCGTCCCGTCAAGGTAACGAGAAATACCGGGAAGAAATGCTAAGGACTAAAGGATGGATACACAGAGATAGAGAATGAGAGAGAGAGAAAGAAAATGAGAGAGAGAGGAAAGAGAGAGAGAGTGAGAGAGTGAGAGGGGAGAAAGAGAGAGAGGGAAAGAGAGAGGGAGAGGGGAAGAGAGAGAGAGAGAAAGAGAGAGAGAGATGTATATCATTAAAACAGTTGAAATTGAAATCCTAGACGGTTCAACTCAATATTACCGGTTACAATTTATTTCGTCAGATATAATTATATATATTATGTGTGTAAAGAGAAAAATTGAGAGAGAGAGAGAGAGAGACACCGAGGGAGAGAATATGGAGAGGTTTAAAAATAGACAGAGAGAGATGAGTGAGTGAGAGAGGGTAGAGAAGAAGACGAGTTTATTATTTTTGTTATACGTTAAAGATATTGTAAAATCATCTAAACCTTTAACATTTATATTGTATGCAGACGACACTAATGCATTTTATTCTCATACAAATTTAGACACACTTACGTCAATCTTAAATGTTGAATTATCTAAAATATGTTTGGTTTAAGTCTAATAACCTATCTTTAAATGTTACTAAAAACAAACTTTATATACTTTAGAAATGTTCATTCACCAAAAGTAAATTGTAGATTATATATTAATTATAATTTGCTTTTAGAAAAAAATTCTGTCAAATTTTTGGGGATAACCATTGATTCTAATTCAACTTGGTTCGATCATATACATAATATATTGATTACTGTTCCTAGGAACATTGGAATATTATATAAATTGAAATTATTACTAACTCCCAAATCTCTTTTTATGATTTATAATGCTTTTGTACTTTCGCATATTAATTAATATCGTATGGGGAAACTGTTGTAAAACTAAAATTAACTCACTTGAACTTTTACAAAAGAAAGCTCTACGAATTTGTACACAATCTGATTATTTAGCACACACTTACACCTATTTTTAAAACATTGAAAACTCTCAAAGTAACTGATATGCACATTTTTCAAACAGCTATTTTTATGTATAAATATGTCTCCAACTTACTTCCTAAGTCCTTTCATGATTTTTATATTCATAATGTTAATGTACATTCGTACCCCACGAGGCACTCTATGGATTTTCATTTAACTAACCCTAAAATTGTTTTGGGCACAACAAATTTAAAAGTAAAAATTGTAAAAAGCAAATACGAGTAATTAATTTATTTTCACCCCTGTAGTATATTCCAGAAAAAACATGTGGTAGTACGTTAATTTTTGTCATTCCTCGTTCTTGTCAACTTACTCTTTAATACACTCAATTATCTTTCTTACACTACAACTTTGAAATTTGTTATCCAATATTATATACAAAATTGAGAATGATCCTATTTGTTTGGATTTTAATCAATACAATTTGAATTGAATTGAATTTTTAGATGTCCGGGGGTGGGCAGGGGTACCCCCCCCCCCCCCCCACCTCCACCCGATTTCTTGTTTTCTACTTTCTATTTAAAAGGCACATTATTTGTGCAACTATAAACCTCATAACCAGGCAATGTCTCTTCGCTTCGGACAGTGCAATGATCTAAGTTAGGTTTGTATTTTTTTCTTCATGCATTTTGCTAAAAGCATACACTGCCGGTATAATAAAGTGATTTCGGAGGAGTGCAATATGTTCGAAATTCTAGAAGTCCACAGTACTTTCAACATAATAATGTTTTCGAATATATGTTTTTTTTCCCCTCTGCTAAATAATGATAATGTTATCCAATTCCTCGACAGATATTGTGCTGTTATCATAACATTCGAAGTAAATAATATTTTCCTGTATTTTGTACTCGATATAATTATAAGCAGTATAATTTTCGCCTGTAAAAAAACTAAAGATTGCCTTTTCTTCACGTTTTATTGCAATATTTTATTTTTCTGTCGGTATTCAATTATTTTATCATATTTCATTGAAATTGCATGAACTGGGAGCCTGATTCCATGAAGAACTATTAAATGTGCATCATTTGCATTATAGTTATTTATACGATATTAATCATGGTTTCAGAAACGTAGTTAATGGTTAATGGTGATTTCTTTCCCTGGGTGCATTGCTACATTTATCTTTCGATTACCAAAGAATGGGACAATCTTAGATTATTCATGACTGAAAATTGTGTTCATCGATTTCTTGCCTTTTCTCCATTGTATAGAACAGTAAGAATGAATCATTTTGGATAGGGCGTTATAAACTTGTATCAATTTTCGCGATGTTTACCAAAGAGCACAATAAATATTAGCCCTCTTTGTTACAATCTCTGACTTTAGTAAAAACGCCCTCATGGTTAAAAACTATGGTTAGAATGTCAATTGGTGAGAATATCGATTGGTTAGAAAGTTGTATAGACTTTGAAAAACTGCTGCTGCTATACCACTACTTCAATAGTACTTCTACGATGACGCTGACAACGATGACGACTATTACTAATAATGATACTAAATACTATTATTATTCCTCAATGCCAAAATGTTTTCATGAGATTTAAATATTACCTAACCTTTAATGGTTTGTTAGTTTTTCGCAGTTGCGAGGAAGTGTACTTTTATCAATGTCGTGGTTTATTCTGTGTGTATAAAGTAAATACATGGATATTTATGTTTTTAGAGGAGAATTATACATGTATTTCAAAGATTCAGCATAACTGTGCCGTGCAAAAGATTGAACTAAATAAAAGTGAAAGAGTCCCAGTTATATTCATTCAAAATAATGGGAGAATAAAACCTCGAATAAGTTTTTTGTTTGCATTTGTCTAATAAATAATATACAGCTACCGAAATATAGAGTTTTATGAAAATGCACCAATAGTATTGGAGGAACAGAGAGAGAGAGAGAGAGAGAGAGAGAGATAGGGGGGGGGGGGGCGAGGGGGTTAAGACACCAGGTGGAGTTTTACAAAGACTAAGATCGACTTTAAGTTGGACCTAACTATGGCAGGCTGTTCATGCCACTATTTGCTCTCATCATTGGTCTCTCAATTATAATCTTCAGATTAAAACAAAAACTTCAATAATGAACTATCAAAAAAGGTAAATTCTGTAGTTTGTGACCACGATTTGTACGTCCCTTGAGAAACCAATGCCAGGAATGGTCAGAGGAACTAGTGGCATGAATGGCCTGCCATAGTTAAGTCCAACTTAAAGTCGATCTTAGTCTTTGTGAAACATTCCCCACAAGAAATAAAAAGTGATTGTAACTATTCTATTCAGTTGGTTGTAATAAGATTAGTTATGTACCTCATTACAGGCTAATCAAAGTGAGTTAAATCGCACGGTGCTTTCAAATCAAGCCTCTTCCTCATTATACTTCACATTAAAAGCAATCCAGGGGGGTGTTTCACAAAGATTGACCGAAAGCGCACAAACTATGACAGGCAGTTGATGCCACTAGCTGCTCATACAATCATTCTCTAAAGGAATGTGCACATTTAGGTAATTTTATGTTTCCTTCAACAATGATATTTTTGTTTAATGTATATTCTGTTGGTTTGCAAGCACGACTTACACTTCCCTTGAGAGACTAATGATGTTAGGAATTGTGAGAGAAAGCAGTGGCATTATCAGCCTGCCATAGTTTTGGTTCTATTTCAGTCATTCTTGTTCTTTGTGAAACACCCCTCCCCCCCCCCCCCCTCCAGAATGAATACGATACGTACGATTCCCATACCAGAGCTCAAGATTAGCATTTCTATCATTATATTCTGCAAACTGACTTAAAAAGGAATCGGAAATAAGCTCACAGTTTAATTTTCACATAATCATTATACCACAACTCAACTTAAATCGGAGCATGTGTCTTGCACTACTACCCAAACTAATTCATCTAAATCGAACATCCCCCAAGGTCGAAAGACCGTTACTCGCATTAAGGAAGGAGGATCAATTAATAATAATCCCTTCTTAATCTACCCTTAATCCGTCTCTATTAAATGGATAATCTAATCAGGTATGCCAAGAGGGGTTGTCTTTAACGAGCTGGATATCGCCGTCCGGATAAGAGACAAGGAACAAGGCTTAAGGAGAGAGGGGATATAAGAAGGTGGAATTGTAGAGAAGAAGAGAATGGGAGAGAGGGGAGGAAAGGAGAGAGAGCGGAGACAGGGAGAGAGGGGAGGCAGGGAGAAAGAGAGAGGAGACAGGGAGAGAGGGGAAGAAGACAAAATGAGAGGAAGAGAGAATGCGAGGAAATAAAGGGAAAGAGATTGAGTGAAAGAGATAGTAGCAGTGGACGAGAGAGAGTGGAGGATGGGTTATAGAATGGTGGGGGAGGGGGAGGGGGTAGAAGAATGAGAGAGAGAGAGAGAGAGAGAGAAGGAGAGGAGGGCTAGAGAGAGGGGAGGGAAGAAATGTAAGGTATAGGGTTCCTAAGGCCTTTCATCTCACCGATCTGAGCGCGTTTAAACTGTTCTAATTACTTCTCAGATACTTCAAAGACGCAGAAACTGAAACATTCATGACTCAATAATTTGATTAGCACTATTATTACAGCATTGACCTCATGTTGAAAACGAAACTCAGCACTAAAATCCATCGTTTTTAATGCAGGTTATACCATTGACCTCACTCAAACATAGTGCCCATCATAGTACATGCACAGTATGCCACATATTATTTACATTGTCATTAATTCTTCATAAGGTTAGCCCAAGGGTCAGCGGAAGAACTAACAAAACGGTAGCAGATATCTTGCACTATTTACTTCCTCTTTCTTTGTTTTTCTTTGTCAGATAGATTGCGTAACATTTGTACAAAAGGCTAAAATTTCGATAACGCATTGTTGATGGATGAGTGGACAAGGGCGGTCGCATGCAATCACAAAGGTCGTTGTACTAATCC
>JAVYIG010001977.1:0-281707 GCA_035222895.1 Strongylocentrotus droebachiensis
CATTTGGTCGTGTTCATAAATACATAGAATTAACCCCTTCAGCTCCTTGTTCATGTGATGGTATCTGTTCATGTTCAATATATATTGCCCTTATTGAGAAGTTCCAGGTTGTAGATTTTCACCTATCAAATGATGACATGACATCTGCTAAAGTAAGTCACCTTGTTCCTTGCAGAAAAGATGGCTTTGAATTAGTAGCAGTTGAAATAAAGGATATAATTGAATTATGTGTTTTCATGGAGATTGATGATTGTGATTATTTGTATGTCGCTAAACGCCCCAATCAAGTAGAGAGAGATTAGCATGATCATCAGTTGGCATCTGTATACAAAGGTGTTCGGACGCTTTAAGGCTAAGACTTATTTTGCCATACCTCTTTGTTTTATAAGCTATTTATAAGCTACATAAAAACGTGAGTATTATTATTATTATGTATTGTGTTCATTACACTCTGTATATAATTGTATTGTGACTTGTCAAACCCTGAGTAGTGGTTGATTGGGTAACTCAATTGAATGCATGGTCTTTGTGAAGTGCTTACATACAAATGATTCCATTCACCCATCATGAATAATTGTATTTCAAAAGGCAGAATGTGAAATTGCATAAAATGCCTATAAAATCTCTTAAATGTAACTTTATGTCAGCTGACATTTGCAGCAATAATTATTGTGAGAGCACTGAATAATCAAATCCATGGATACATTCTGTAAGATATAAAGTAAACTTGGTTCCTGGAAACCATCATTTTGTTTCTCTTTTGTACGAGTCTCGAGAAATGTGTGCGACTTGATCATGTACATGTAACAACTTTTCCCCTCTTTATTGTACATAACTTATTGAAGAGTACTACTTGAAATGCAGATGCTTAGTATGCTTTCTAAAAGACTGGTAAGCTTAATTGCAATTAACTTCTCAAATTGTAGAATTGGTTTGCGAGTTGCGACGTGCCAGCTTGCAGGCGTGCAGTAGGTTCCATGTAAACAGTCGACTTTAAAATAGCAGGCTTGCAAGATTTCAGTAAACTTTGCAAGCTTTCTGGCATGCAGTAGGTTTCATGACCAATCTTGCAAGCCTACAAGCTTGCAGCCGTTTTTAAAATAGCGTGTTAGCCTGCAAGCCTTGCAGGCTTGCAAGATTTCAGTAAACTTTGCAAGCTTTCTGGCATGCAGTAGGTTTCATGACCAATCTTGCAAGCCTACAAGCTTGCAGCCGTTTTTAAAATAGCATGTTAGCCTGCAAGGCTTGCAGGCTTGCAAGATTTCCGTAAACTTTGCAAGCTTTCTGGCGTGCAGTAGGTTCCATGACCAATCTTGCAAGCCTGCAAGCTGCAAATGGACTTTAAAATAGCTTGCAGGCATGCAGCATTGGTCCTCGCATGCATGCAGCAGGATAGGGCAGAAATTTAAAGCGAGTTTATAGCGAGCAATAAGCGAGCGTGTACAGTGCGCTAGCTAGCGATTGCCTATTAGGATAGCCACTAGCTAGTCACTAGCTTTCACTAGCTAGTCGGTAACTGCCGGCATGCCTAAATTTCTGTAAGGGATTCTTCGTAAAGTTACAAGCACTATACACAGAAAGATGTATATGGGACTACCCTATCTCTCTCACCAGACCATGAGAGAAATAAATTTACCAAATATATGAATTAGTAGGCGGTTTCCCGGCAAATTTTTTATCATCATGTATTAGTCAAAACATATTCTTTCACATGATTGGTAATGAGAGCTTCCATTTCATTTTTTGAAATTGGGGCGTTGCCAATACTGGTCTTTACCTTTAAAGATATCATGATGATTTTGCCTGTTTAATTTAAACCCTCAAAAACTCTATATGCAGCTTAAAGTGTGAATGGATTATTTGATAATTTGGTTTTAATAATAATTGCAACTATTTGTTATACAAATATGAAACAAGTCTATTTCGTCATCAATAACTTTTAAAAGATGACATTTTATGACATTTTCTGTACAGAGTAAATAGGAGAGGAGCTCGCAAGATACGTCACAGTGCCGCCAATTTGGGTTTCACTGATGACAACTTCAAAAACTCATATCTTTCCTATTTCCCTAATTTTTCTCCTTTTATGCAAACCAAGATAATATCTGTGTTAACTTCCCCTTTAAGCCCCATACTATCCACTGTGTTAACAATCCTCTTTTCATCTCTGTCTAACTGTACCTTATACTCAGTGTCATGCGGCTTTAATTTCTATTTTCTCTTCTTCTTAAAACCTTTTGTGTTTTAGCGAATTAGCTCGTTGATCTGTTTTTATCGCGTTTGACTGGATATATAATTGCTCTGTTTTAATCTACATGGAGCCATGTGTATTGAGGAAGTATTGACTGATGTATACACGATTGAGCATGTGTCACATCGTGACGAGGGAAGCTTCCATACCTCGATTCAATATTCCATTGAAGCAAGAAAAATGCTTTTCATTGTATTCTGAATAAAGATTATTCCTGCCCATTAAAAATTATTCACTTAGCGTATAAACTGTACACAAGATTTCATTTCATTTTTTTAATTATTACATCAAGATCTGTAAGACACTGTGGTGGGATTTAGGGGATTACATTAAAAGTGTTTTCAGAACTTCAAAGTGATTGGTCAGCTTTTACCAACATCTTCACACTTCTGGTGCATCCAAATTTCTTTTTAATGATAGCTGATTAGCATTGTTTACTTGTCTGTTTCTTCATGTTTATTTGTGTTGATAATGAAAAACATATTTCTTTCATATTGCTGTTCTGTACATGAGTATACAGAAATGTATTGAATTCTATTATGTACCACCATGACCAGGGGGTGATGTGTAGAAATAATTCCAATGCTATTTCACCCTAAAAGGCACTTTTCATCCTCATTATTGAAGCTCTTGACTGAGATGATCCCTTTCTCCTCGCTCGTATTTTGTTTTGACCACTTTCTTGCAGTTCCACTTTTTCACGGCTGAATTTCCACTTTCCCCGTATTGATTACTTTCCTCTCTGTTGCTTTTTAGCTCTCAAAAATCAATCCTGTATCTGCCCCTAAAGGATCGTGCTTCCCATCACAGCAGAAGCCTTTCTAAAATTATTCACTTACATTTGAGTCAACTTGTTGTTTGACTTATCTCATTGTTGTTTCATCGATTACCCCTATCGGCTAAACTTGGCTATCATGCTTTGCTTGGTTTCCTTCTGTGTTTCCCCGGACTATTCTCTTAAGAGACTGAAAGGGTGTTTTGGGGATTTTCCGTGAGAAAATTTGTAATTGACACCAATTTCCAAATTATAAACCACATTCTTAAGAAGATTAAGAATCTATAGCTGTCCTAAAAACCCAAGGGGGCTTGTAACTCAAGCGTGTCTTATTGGAATTGGTTTGCATAGTATTAGAGCTGCTTCTATTAATAGTTTTAAATTGTTTCAAAAATCGAGCTCCATTTTATTGCCGAAAGTTTTTCTTGGGGGAGAAAAATACAATTATTTGCTCAAGTTAAATAATGCTTAGAAATAGGAAAAGAACTAAATTTCTTTTTCAAGTGTTTCATCCTGCTTTACTTACAAAACACTTCACATTTCTAGTCAATTCAAGTAAAATAGAGGTGATTTGCACTCTTCCCCACAGTTTAGTTGCTTCTATATTCTTCTTTGAATTTCGCACTCTGTTTTTCCTTTCTTCTCTTTATTTTTCTGTCATCTGATTTCTCCTGTGTTTATTTCTTCTTTTATCTTATTTTCTTTTCTGCTTTTTTCCTTTACAGACGAATGATTCCTTCTTTCTTTTTCTCAGAAGTTATTTAAACAAAGTAATCCCTTTCTCTTTCTCTCTCTTTCTCTCTCTCTCTCTCTCTCTCATAAATATATGTGTCTTTATTCAATTTTCCTATATACCATCATTGTATATACAGCTGTGTAGTAGGTCCATCGCATCAGTGACACTGTCAGGAATATGCTGACTTTTTTTATCCTGATTTATGATTTGCTATCATAAATATTTGCCTTTTTATGAGCTTCCTTCATAAAAAATCCACAGGTATTTATGACAGAATTATTGAGGAGTCCTGCCAACCAAGCTGTATGTAGGTCATGGTATTCCAGCCTATCTGTTGAAGCCTTTCTCTAATCACAATATTTCGAAAATATGAAATTTTATTTAAATGGATGTACTCAATGTAGCTTTAAGAATAAAAGCAAATGATACTAAGAAATGTTTCAGTATCATTTTCATAATCTTCCCTTGATATCATTGTGAAGAGCTAAATTAATGATATTGTTAGGAATGAGATTAACAAAATAATGATATTCTACACTTGCTTATAGACTGCTGAATAGAGTAAGCTCTAAGTTGACTAGCCCCTGTACACATTTATCTCAAATGTTGAAAGAGCTTCCTTAGGTTTCAAATATTATTTGCAATTTAGTGAATTTATCATTTTCATATATTTGTTTGACATAAAGTAATGTAATAAAAAGGAAGCTCTATTGATTCTTGTTAAAGGCAATGCATCGCACTACTTCAAAATTGAGCCACTTTTAGTGAGCTCACTTTGGGTCGGAGAGAAGACAGGAAAGGCATAGCATTTTCAATCTATATCTGAGGGATGAGGGGGGGGGGATACACCATAGAAAAGACAACCTTTGAGAATAAAAAGAGAAGAAGCTGGAATAGGTGGGTCGAGAGACTATGGACAATTATAGACTACTTCAGATCATTCATTGGTTTTGGATCTGACTAGAAGTTTTTCTTCTGCAGAATTTTTAGGAGTGCAGCAATTTAATGAGTTTGGGAGAGTTGTGCTGTACTAATCCTTGGTCAATAAAATGCATGTTTGCACAAATTTTTTCAGTCAGGAAGCAAGGAGGATTTGGCAAACATGCATTTAGAATTGTGAAAAGTATGGGGCGCCAAGTGTTACCCTAGTTTTTCGGTATAAAATCACCTCATTTTGTTACAAAATTTGTACCGAATTAATTTTGTTACAAAATGATTTGTACCAAATTTATTTTGTTACAAAATGAACAACAAAAACTTATTTTGTAACAAAATTTTATTTTGTTAAAAACTTTTGTAACAAAATAAATTTTGTTACAAAATGATTTGTACCGAATTCATTTTGTTACAAAATGATTTTTACCGAATTCATTTTGTTACAAAATCATTTTACCGAATTCATTTTGTTACAAAATGATTTGTACCGAATTCATTTTGTTACAGAATGAATTTTACCGAATTCATTTTGTTACAGAATGACTTTTACCGAATTCATTTTGTTACAAAATGACTTTGTACCGAATTCATTCTGTATTACAAAATGTTTTTCTTTTGTGGACGGAATTCATTTTGTACCGAGCTCATTTTCATTCTGTGTACGAAATTATAGTCCGTGCATATAGTTTTGTGTCCGCGGAATGCACGGCCAGTGAACAGTTGATGCTTTGGGGAGAGGGGACTAATCATCAACCTTGATAATAAGTTGTGTTTTTACTGCACGCACTGCCACATCCTGATAACACACTAGTAGCGTATACATGGTGTGGGTGTGTCTACACTCAATAATACCAAGATACTGGAAGTTAAAGTTAATCTGGACATAAACAAAGCGTTTCGCTAAGAATTTGGGCTAAGAATTTTGTATAAGTAAGCAAAAGACAAATATACTGACGGCATTAATTATTATTGTTATTGAGAGAATATAGTTTAATAAACTATATTCTCTCAATAACAATAATATTTACATACTCATATTAAAGACCGTCACCACTACTGGGCCAGAAGGGATTAGACCACACAGAGAGCCATCGAGGTCACTGTGACAGGTGGCTATCTCATTAACTCAGCTCTCATTTAACATAAGAAAAAGAGGATCATGGGGGACCAACAGGCACCGATTGGGGAAGTTTTCTATATAGAGGGAGCAAGTAGCTACAAGTATGGCAGTGTGCCTTTAAAAGCGCACTTAGTTAATAACTTACTCAAGGCGCTATACAAAACAAAGTACACAAATCTCGTTACAGAATTGAAATAATATAATATCAAATTGTGGGCCCTAATGCAGGCCCTTTGGAACCTGTAAAAGTATGACGAGAAAAAAGATATGCATAACTATAAATATTTGCAAGTTATAAATCTGTATTGTTCTTTGTAATATACCCTGGAGGACTTGGGAGGGGGTAGCGGGAGGGGCTGGTGGTATCGAGAGGGGGTGATGAGGCGAGGGGGGTCGATAAGGTGGATATAGTACACAAATTACTATGATTTTGGACCCCATGGAAGAATTCCGTCCACAAGAAAACACATTTTGTATTACAGAATGAATTCCGTACACAGAATGAAAATGAGTACGGGTACGAAATGTATTCCGTCCACAAAAAAAAATTGTATTACAGATTGAATTCGGCACAAAGTCATTTTGTATTATTAAGTGTAAACACACCATGTGTACGCTACTAGTGTGTTGTCAGGATGTGGCAGTGCGTGTAGTATGAACACAACTTCTTATCAAGGCTAATACTTAATCCCCTCTCCCCCAGGCATCAACTGTTCACTGACCGTGCATTCCGCGGACACAAAACTATATGCACGGACTATAATTTCGTACACAGAATGAAAATGAGCTCGGTACAAAATGTATTCCGTCCACAAAAGAAAAACATTTTGTAATACAGAATGAATTCGGTACAAAGTCATTTTGTAACAAAATGAATTCGGTAAAAGTCATTCTGTAACAAAATGAATTCGGTAAAATTCATTCTGTAACAAAATGAATTCGGTACAAATCATTTTGTAACAAAATGAATTCGGTAAAATGATTTTGTAACAAAATGAATTCGGTAAAAATCATTTTGTAACAAAATGAATTCGGTACAAATCATTTTGTAACAAAATTTATTTTGTTACAAAAGTTTTTAACAAAATAAAATTTTGTTACAAAATAAGTTTTTGTTGTTCATTTTGTAACAAAATAAATTTGGTACAAATCATTTCGTAACAAAATTAATTCGGTACAAATTTTGTAACAAAATGAGGTGATTTTATACCGAAAAACTAGGGTAACACTTGGCGCCCCATAGAAAAGTACATAAAATTTGTGTATTTTTTAAAGGGTAAAAGACCACATAGGAAGCTATTATATTGTTATATTGAAGAATTTACTGACAAGCGGTTCTGGATGAATAGACCTTGTTGCATACGATGTGGGGTATTGTGACGTCAGAAGCGAAGTTTTGGTTATTTTGGGTTTTAGCCATAGAGGGCAGTAGCGAATTTGTCAGGGAAACTAAAACACGTTGTTGCAGTTAGTTATCGGCACTGAAAGTGCACCATTTTTTTGGTATTTTGACACAAGCCCAATGTTGTGAGTATTTATTTACCTCTGTTTATTGAAATATGATGACTATTGTTGTGTTTGATGCTATTGGTGATAAAAATGAAGAAATGCAAATAGTGTAAAATTAAGTAAGAAAATTGTTACTCAAGTACGTAAATTCACGTTGTGTGTGGGCATACGGTTGTGTATAAAGTCATTAGGTTAGAATGAAGTTCGGTAAACGTAAACAAGACAGATATGAATATGACAAAAACGTTGTATTATTATTAGTTTCAGTGGATTATGTTAGAAATGTATGTACAGTATAAGCTGTCCAATATTTAGTTGGTTTTTGGATTAGTATGAAAGACAAAATGTTCTATAAAGAGTATTTGACAGAAAGTAGGTCAGGTATGCCAGGGGTCATTATAGATTGGTAGTCTTTCGTGCAGCCTGTTATTAAGATTTAGGTTACCGCTAAATGATATGTTGGGCCTATTATGCTTTGATAATTAATAGTGAGTCGATCAAAGGAGCTATGAACTCATCTTAGCAGAAATATGTAAAGATATTTCCTAACTCATATATTATGCCATTTATTTACAGTTATTTACAAACCTGTTTATTATTTGACTGGATAAGATAAACAAATGTTGGATAGATTATTTGATTGTCATATCAGCTATGCTAAGTAGCATATTGGATGCATTATTCTAGTAATGCTTATGATTGTGTTTTTATCTTTTATTAAAGGTTGAATCTTGCACCTGCCAGTTTGGAGTCTTGGTATCACAAAAGGGTGTCGCTGTGTTATTCATTCGTCAATGGTGTCTTCTAGTTAAGTGAATTAATCGTCAATCGTCAATCGTCAATCACATCAGTTCAACAACAGCTTGGTAGTGAGAGCTACAAGTCAAGAACGTCAAGATGAATACCATCAGTGAAGATGGTAATAATGAGACTGTGAAGTCCAGTGACGAGCTGGTTGGCCTTGGTGGTGCTGTTAACGTTGATGACATCACACCGCATGATTCAGTGAGCCAATGTGGGGGAAGCACTACTATCTCCACGTCATCCAAGTCCTCAAGGCTAAAGGCTATGGCGAGAAGGGCTGCTCTTGAGGCAGAAGCTGAAGCCTTAAGAGAGCAACAGGAGCTCGAGATGGAAGAGTTCCGCTTGAAGCAACGCAAAGCCCAGCTGTTGCTGAAAACCCAGTTAAAGGTTGCTCAAGCTGAAGAGAGGGTGTATCAGCAAGATAATGCTCCATATGCACAGTCTGTTGCAGGAACAGGTGGACCTACTCCCGCAAGGTCATCCGTTGTGCCTTTAATCACAAATAACTACAAACCTGTCATGATGAAGCCAGATGAGGACGAAACTGTACCTTCTCCTCACACACAGACGGAAATGCTGCTGCTGCAATTATTGGAGCAAGGACAACGACAACAGCGGGGGCTGTTAGAGTCTGTATCCCTTCCTCATGCCACTCTGTCTACCTATCAAGGTGATCCGCTGAAGTACCATGAGTTTTGGAGGTCCTTTGAGAACAGTGTTGACCAAACTTCAGTAGACGACGCTGTCAAGCTGACACGCCTCCTGCACTATTGTGCTGGCGACGTTAAGAAGTTGCTTCAACCCTGTATGATTATGAAGCCTACAGAGGGCTATCACAAGGCAAAGATTCTGCTCAAAGAGAAGTATGGCAATCCAGTAATGATTGCTCATGCCTGGCTTAGGAAGGTTACTGAAGGAAAGAGCATTGCTGCACAAGACAAACATGGACTAGCTGAAATGGCGGATGAAATCCAGATTTGTGTGCAGACGCTAGAAGCAGTAGGTCAGGCATCTGAGCTGACTTCTCAACATGTTCTGCTGAAGATAGTAGAGAGGCTACCATACCATCTGAGGACAGGATGGTTAAAAGTTGTTGGAAGAGCTAGAAAAGAGGGTCGACTTCCAGCTATTACGGATTTGGTTGCATTCTTGCAACAGATTGCAGATGAAGAGAATGACCCTGTCTTCGGTAGGCTGACAATTAGAGAACAAGGTAGTAAGATGTCAGCATTTAAGAAGTCTGGGAAGAGAGGGGTCTTTACTACTAGTACAGATGCTGAAGGCAGCAAGACACGGAGCTGCGTTCAGTGCGGTGGAGAGCACTCCTTATTCGGCTGCAGTGAGTTTAAGCAACTCAAGATTGAGGACAGGCTTAAACTGGCCCAGAAGGAAAGATTGTGCTACAATTGTTTGAAGAAAGGTCACATGACCAGGGACTGCAACTTAAATAGGACATGCTCAGTAAGTGGGTGTAACAGGAAACACACCAAGTTTCTACACCTTATCAAACAGCCTTCACAGACTGATAGCACGGAGTCTCGGAGGGATATCGGAGAGTCATCAAGTGATGCCAGGAATTCACCAACGTCATCTGAAATGGAGGCAACTACTCATCACTCGTCATCCTCTCATGTTGCTGAAGAAAGTTGTAGTGTCATAGGGGCCGGTAGTAAAGTAGTGCTACCTATTGTTCCCGTTCGAGTACGAGCTAGAGGGAAAGAGGAGTATTTTGACACTTATGCCTTGTTGGACACAGGTTCAACATCAACATTCTGCACTTTGGAGTTGACACGTAAGATCGGGGCTGAAGGCACAGAGCAGAGCCTTTCCATGTCGACTCTAGACAAGTCAAGGATTGTCACAACATGTGAAGCAGTCAACCTGGAAGTTGAAAGTCTGTCAACTCAATATAGAGTCAGTCTCCATCATGTATTAGCCAAAGAGAAGATCAATGTTAGCAGTGCACTTGCTGCTGATAGAAGTGACATTCGCCAGTTTGCCCACCTTGCAGATCTGAATCTACCGGTTGCTAGACCTCAAGACGTCATGCTACTAATTGGACAAGATGTGCCAGAAGTATTGGTACCAAAGGACGTTAGGTATGGTGAACCCGGGCAACCTTATGCTGTGAGGACGGCATTAGGATGGACCGTGAATGGACCAGTTGGGAACCGGCACAGAGACCATGACATATCGTCAAGCTATATTTCCAGTGATGCTAATTTGGAGCTTCAAGTGGAAAGGTTCTGGTCACTTGAATCAGAGTCGCTAGCAGAACAATCTAAGTGTATGTCTGTCAATGACAAGAGAGCTCTGAGAGTTTGGGAGGATAGTATCCAGAAGAAGGGTGATCACTACCAGTTGTCTATACCCTTCAAAGAGAGACCCCAAGAACTGGCTGACAACATATATGTAGCAGAAAAAAGGCTACAGAGTCTTGGTAGGAGATTGAGGCGAGATGAGGATCTACACAGACGATATACCAAGGCTATGTCAGGATTGGTGGAGGATGGATATGCAGAGAGAGTAGAAGAAAGAAATGCAGGTTCAGGCAAACCTGTTTGGTATCTTCCTCACCATCCTGTTGAGAACCCTAACAAGCCGGGCAAGACAAGAATTGTGTTTGACTGTGCATCTACATACCAGGGAAGATCGCTCAATGATGCAGTTTTGCAAGGCCCTGACTTAACAAACACACTTCTGGGTGTTCTCTTGAGGTTTCGACAGGAGCCGATTGCCATTATGGGGGACATCCAAGCGATGTTCCATCAAGTACAAGTCCCGCCTGATGAAAGAGATATGCTGCGGTTTCTCTGGTGGCCAGAGGGAGATATTGAGAGACAGCCAATGGTCTACAGGATGTGTGTACACCTCTTTGGAGGGACCTGGTGTCCCAGTGTTTGCAGCTTTGTACTGAGGCATACCGCTGAAGACCAAGCCGAAGAATTCTCCCCAGACGCAGTAAACGTGGTAAAACGCAACTTTTACGTTGACGACTGCCTGGTATCAGTGAAGGAAGAAGATAGAGCAGTTCAACTCGTAGATGAGCTGAAGAGAATGCTGAAAGGAGGAGGTTTCAACCTCACAAAGTGGCTAAGCAATAGCCCAAAGGTAATGGAGTCTGTGCCTGCTCATGACAGGGCAAAGGAAGTGGAAGGACTCGACTTAAGTTATGATACCTTACCGATTGAGAGGGCCCTGGGTGTCAAATGGAACATTGAACTAGATACCATGACGTATGGAATCACCCCGAAACACAAGCCCTGTACCCGTCGTGGAGTGCTGAGTGAGGTTTCCTCGGTATATGATCCGTACGGATTTGCAAGCCCATATGTGTTGAATGCCAAGATCATTTTGCAAGAGCTCACGGCTATGAAATTGGATTGGGATGAGCCATTGCCAGAGAAGCAGCGTGAGAGCTGGCTGAACTGGAAGAGAGATCTGCTGCTTATGGAGGATTTCAACATCAGCAGGTGCCTAAAGCCTCATGATTTCGGTGAAGTGACGGAGTACCAACTGCACCACTTTTCTGATGCTTCAGAGAGGGCATATGGTGTGGC
The DNA here is from genome assembly GCA_035222895.1 of Strongylocentrotus droebachiensis. Lineage (NCBI taxonomy): Eukaryota > Metazoa > Echinodermata > Echinoidea > Camarodonta > Strongylocentrotidae > Strongylocentrotus > Strongylocentrotus droebachiensis. The sequence goes on from JAVYIG010001977.1 coordinate 11,692, forward strand.
CTCTTATCTCCGAGTGACGAACCGGGAGGGCAAGGTCTATTGCAGTCTAGTAATGGCCAGGACTCGGCTCACACCGCTGAAGAGAGTTACGATACCTAGATTGGAATTGATGGCAGCAACGCTTGCTGTGAGACTCGATGGTATGCTGAGACGTGAGCTAGACTTCACCCTGAGTGACTCTGTGTTCTGGAGTGACAGCACTATAGTGCTCCAGTATATCAAGAATGTGGAAAGACGATTCCACACATTCGTCGGAAACAGGATTGTAGTAATCCATGAAGGATCTGACCCAAAGCAGTGGCACTACGTCAACACTCGGCAGAATCCGGCTGACGATGTCTCAAGAGGGATGACAGCTGAGGCGTTAACAACCAGCGAGAGATGGGTGAGTGGACCCAGCTTCTTATGGTGTGAGAAGGAGTCAAGGCCTGCAAGTCAAGTCTTAAATGATGTCAGTCTAGATGGCGACCCTGAAGTTAAGAGCAAGGACAAGGCTGGGGTTTATATGACAACTCTCTCAGAAGAAACAGCCTTAATGAACAAACTTCTTGAACACTACTCCTCGTGGCACAGGTTGAAGAAAGCAGTTTGCTGGCTACGGAGGTACTTGAAATGGCTGAGATGTAAATGTACACAGGGTCCTGAAGGCATTTCAGCTGAACTTTTGCATGGAAGCTTGGTGGTGGAAGAGATGAAGGACGCAGAGGAGAAAATTCTGCAATATGTACAAGCAGTCAGCTTCCCTCATGAGATGTCAACCTTGCAGGCTGAGCAGAATGACAGTGCACACAAAGTACAGAGCTGTAAATTGGTCAAGAAGACAAGTCCAATCTACAAGCTAGACCCAAGGATGATAAATGGCCTACTGAGGGTAGGAGGAAGGCTTGGCAAGGCAATGTTGCAAGAGGAGGCGAAGCACCCAATTATACTTCGCAATGATAGTCATGTCGCCAAGCTTATCCTGAGTGAAATCCATGAGGCATCGGGACATAGTGGCAGAAATCATATGTTGTCTTGCCTCAACCAGAAATATTGGATTCCTGCTGCTGGCTCTGTGATCAGAAGGATACTGACTAGATGTGTTGTGTGCAGAAGGCAGCGAGGGAAGGTTCTTGAGCAAAAGATGGCGGACTTGCCAGTTGACCGGCTTACTCCAGATGAGCCCCCCCTTTTCAAGAGTTGGAGTTGATTACTTTGGACCGTTTGAAGTGAAAAGGGGTCGGAGTGTCGTAAAGAGATATGGGGTGCTATTCACATGTCTTACTGTGAGAGCAGTGCACCTTGAGATGGCAGATTCCCTTGACACAAGCTCTTGCATTAATGCTATCAGACGCTTCATTGCACGCAGGGGAAATGTGAGAGAAATTAGATCTGATAACGGCACTAATTTGGTTGGAGCAGAGAGAGAACTGAGGACCGAAATACAAAGTTGGAACCAGGCTCAGATACATGATACATTGTTGCAGAAGAATATCAAATGGACATTCAATCCACCCGCAGCTAGTCATCATGGAGGGGTGTGGGAACGCCAGATCCGAACTGTGAGGAAGCTGCTGTGTTCCTTGGTTAAGCAGCAAACCCTGAATGATGATTCATTGCATACGCTCTTCTGTGAGATTGAAAGCATCATGAACAGCCGGCCAATCACTGAGGTGTCCAGTGATGTAAATGATGTGGAAGCCTTAACTCCGAATCATCTGCTTCTACTCAATGCAAAATCACCACTGCCTCCCACAACTACCAGTGAAGCAGACAACTATGCCAGGAGGAGATGGCGCCAGGTGCAGCTTTTAGCGGATACCTTTTGGTCGGGATGGGTGAAGGAGTACTTACCACGGTTGCAAGAGCGGCAGAAATGGGCTACTTCACGACGCAATATTCAGGTCGGCGATCTAGTTTTGGTAGTTGATGAGCACGCACCACGTAACTGCTGGCAGATAGGAAGAGTGCTTCGAACTATGCCAGACCGAGAAGGCAACGTTCGGCAATGCGAAGTGAAGACGCAAACCAGCACACTTCGGAGACCTATCGCGAAGCTCTGTTTGCTCCTGGAAGTGGATTCCTGAGATTTTATGTGTTAAATCGCGTTAAGGTGATATCATAATAATGGATCATGGTTCATTGGATGGCACACGGATCCGCAAAATTTGTGGTGTAATTTAAAATAATTGTTAGAGGTGCGAGCCAAGCAACGCCTCCCCTTTTTGTGATATATTAGTGGATCGCTGTTTATTGGATGGATTCAGTCACTCGCCGTAAGTTTCTCAAGTTTAGTAATTTAGCGGTCTTCGTTATCGCGGTCTTCGTTATCGCGGTCTTCGTTATCGCGGTCTTACATCGCAAAGGATTTCTTCTGACACAAAAGGGAGAACTGACCATACCCAGATTGAACGCTTTCGCAAAGAAACATTAACATTCAGATTGATAAACACTATAAGAGTGAAATTTGATACATCGAACAACGACAATCAGAAAAAGGATTGTTGGAGATATATCCCATGGAAGGACTGATAGTTGAATATTTAAATATTAATCCATGCATGAAATATGTTTTATAATATGTATACATAAGATATTGGTAGAAATACATGCAACTCCTGTTGTTTCCTCTTTTTTTTTTTTTTTTTTTTTTGTGCAGTGAGGCCAAATATGAGATTTGGGGTTATAAAAGGGGGAAAAAAAAACAAACAAACAAAGGGTTGCAGTTATTTCACATGTGCAGAAATTTCTATGTTATGTTTATATGCAGGTTGTATCTGCTCGACAACATAATCCATATGGTGACATATAGAGACTGAAAAGGAATTTTTCATCAAGAGTAGTTAAATCCTAATAATGTTTCCAAAGCTACTGTTTGTATTAGGAGTAAAAGGAAAGGAAAATTTGTCTGAAAGTTCAAAGATATGTATATATGTTAATATAAACTTGATACAGTGTGGAGAAAATGATTAAGTACGGCCTGTGGTTAGTTTAAGTGCCAGTGAAGATTTAGAAAATGTTATTATCAGTTACATACACGATGGAAGTTATTTGCATAAGAAATACCTTTACCGTAGATGAAAGGGTTTGATTTATATGTGTATAAATAGTGGAGTACGTTTTTAATTTTTACATTTATGTGCTTTCATAGTATGTTAACAGATTTAAATGGGATGTTTGTGTTATCAACCAAAATACAATTTCTATGAAAGGGTTGTAGGATAGGATAAGTTATGTAAATGTTCATTGAATATTCACATTTAAGGGGCCGGAATGTTGCATACGATGTGGGGTATTGTGACGTCAGAAGCGAAGTTTTGGTTATTTTGGGTTTTAGCCATAGAGGGCAGTAGCGAATTTGTCAGGGAAACTAAAACACGTTGTTGCAGTTAGTTATCGGCACTGAAAGTGCACCATTTTTTGGTATTTTGACACAAGCCCAATGTTGTGAGTATTTATTTACCTCTGTTTATTGAAATATGATGACTATTGTTGTGTTTGATGCTATTGGTGATAAAAATGAAGAAATGCAAATAGTGTAAAATTAAGTAAGAAAATTGTTACTCAAGTACGTAAATTCACGTTGTGTGTGGGCATACGGTTGTGTATAAAGTCATTAGGTTAGAATGAAGTTCGGTAAACGTAAACAAGACAGATATGAATATGACAAAAACGTTGTATTATTATTAGTTTCAGTGGATTATGTTAGAAATGTATGTACAGTATAAGCTGTCCAATATTTAGTTGGTTTTTGGATTAGTATGAAAGACAAAAATGTTCTATAAAGAGTATTTGACAGAAAGTAGGTCAGGTATGCCAGGGGTCATTATAGATTGGTAGTCTTTCGTGCAGCCTGTTATTAAGATTTAGGTTACCGCTAAATGATATGTTGGGCCTATTATGCTTTGATAATTAATAGTGAGTCGATCAAAGGAGCTATGAACTCATCTTAGCAGAAATATGTAAAGATATTTCCTAACTCATATATTATGCCATTTATTTACAGTTATTTACAAACCTGTTTATTATTTGACTGGATAAGATAAACAAATGTTGGATAGATTATTTGATTGTCATATCAGCTATGCTAAGTAGCATATTGGATGCATTATTCTAGTAATGCTTATGATTGTGTTTTTATCTTTTATTAAAGGTTGAACCTTGCACCTGCCAGTTTGGAGTCTTGGTATCACAAAAGGGTGTCGCTGTGTTATTCATTCGTCAATGGTGTCTTCTAGTTAAGTGAATTAATCGTCAATCGTCAATCGTCAATCATACACTTTGTTTCATGAATTTAAGGGTAGGCCTAACTGTAATCAATACAAAAATAATTGCCGTTGCCATGAAAGCGAAAGTCCAATGTACATCCCTAGTCTTCCTGTGGTGGATTCGACGTCTCTGACAATATGACTAAGAAGGACAGCGAAAGACTTAATCGTCACTACCTCCAGTAATAGTACCAACCAAGCACCAAGAACGATAAGGAGTTTGTTTGCCATTTTCCCTTCAAATCCCCCTGGCTCGCAAGGGGGGGGGGGGTGCGATTAAAGATGGTTTGTATTTTTTTTTTTTTTAACTATAGAGGTGAGAAGACATGAGCCCCTGCACACTGGCGTACTAATGGGCGGGGGGGGGGGGGGGTGCTATTAAAATTCGATACCAGTGATTTACAAATGTTGCTGAAATGACATGACCTACTAATGTCACAAATGAGATATCAAAATATGCTCATCTGACCGTAATTAAATGCCCAAAACCCTGAGCTTACGGGGGCTCCACCCCCTTGTTGCTCATCTGACCTTAATTAAATACCTAAAACCTTTGAGCTTCCAGGGGATCTGCATGTAACATGTAAGAGTGGTGGTGATGCAGATTTTTCTTCTGCCCCCCCCCCCGAAACGAAACGATTTTGCTCATTACGCCACTGCCCCTGGAAACGTGAGCCCCCTGGAAAGTTTGCCCCCCCCCCCCCCAATCCGAAACTGCTTCCGGCGCGCCTGGTCGCTCCTACCCCCCCCCCCTCCGCTAGCTCCTGACCAACCAGGCTACCTTTTCATCACCCTAAAACAATCCTACCCATGCAGGGCCACTAACAACACACACAAAACCTCATGCATGCATGTTTTAACTTTAGAAATACCACCAATCATCATGATCATGACTACACAACAACAAAAACGCCAAGCCCAAGGCCAGACCATTGAGCTGAGTACACGTTAATTTTACCTTTTTTTGGGAGATGCCCCCCCCCTGGCGATCAAGGAGGGGGGGGGGGGGGGTGCGATTTTTCAAATTTTCGAGGCCCCCTCCCCCCCCAAAAAAAAAAGTCCTCACTACTACCCCCCCCCTCCCCCCCCCCCCCACTCCCCCCCCCCCCCCTTCCCCCCCCCCCCCCTCAGTGAGCGAAATAATTGGCCGGCACGATTTTAAAATTTCGTAATACTAAATTTCAAATTGATTTCAAATTTGGGCCCCCCCCCCCCTTCTAAGAAATCCTGGGTCCGTGCCTGACTACTACTGCTACTACTACTTCTGCAGCTGCTGGTACTACTACTACAACTACTCCTACTACAACCACTTTCATTACTGATAACCATCACGCGTATCTCTAAGTTCCTATATGACTGTTATGCTACTCGTTTGGGATCAAGTCATTCGTCCTTAGATTAATGGTCAGATCTTTGGTCAATTCATCCCAGAAATAATCTTGTCCTCTCACGTCCTCAGTCCAGTGAATATAGGGTCTGCCATCACTGAGATACAACCTCGCCAAGAATGGCATTTCACCATCTGGGATGTCTTCGAGGAAGACCACGACTACGAATTCAGTCAAAGTGTCACTCACGTGGTCCATGGCCGTCCGGAACTTGAGTATGAACCAGTGGTCGTGCACACCAGCTCTGCTAAGCACTATGATGGTCTTGTAACTATGGCTTACCACGTAATCGACGGAATCTAAGTAATGCATACCGAGCACAAGGTCTTGGTCACCAAAGACGTTCCTCTGAAACTGTGGAAGCCGTTCTTCGAGAGCCGGTCGGAGCTGTTCGCGAATCCATTCTTCGTCATCGTCGTAGAAAATGATGTTCACATCAAACTCGTAGTCATTGTGGTCTCGAGCGTCTCGCATCTCTTTATATCCTAGTACGGCCAGTTTCAAGAGATAGAGTTTGTACCTCAACTGCCATCGGTAGTGACACAACAGCACGCTGAGTACAACCAAGCTAATGAAGGCAAGAGGAATCAGAGAGTAAAGACCATAGTTTATTAAACAGAGTTTATTTGGATCAAAATCAAGCAGAGGGTTTTCACGAAGAGGCTCCAGTGATGCTGACGAACAGATAGTTTCGTCCTTGTTTTCCAGGTGTATAGGTTCATTTAGCCAATCAATAAACCACTTTAGATCACAGTTACAATCGATTGGGTTCATTGATAGATCAAGTGATGAAATGGAGGAAAAGATCGGCTTCAGAGTGCTTTGATTAAGTCTTGTTAATCTGTTGTCGGCCAATGAAAGATTTGTGAGCTTCCAATTATCTGAGAACATTAGCTCCTCCAAGTACGCGATACGGTTTCCTTCAAAGTTGATACTTTTTAATTGAACCAACCCCGACAATACATCATCATGAATATGCTGGATGTTGTTGCCTTTCAAACTCAAGTTCTGAAGCGATTCCAATCCCGAGAAGACAAGAGGATGTAGATTTCTAATTTCGCAATAGTCTAGATTTAGCTCTTGTAAAACAGAGAGTTGCCCGAATATTCCTGGCGGTAGATCACTCAGGAAACGGTTACTACTTAAGTCCAAATGAATAAGATCTAATAATCCATCGAAGAGAGACGCGTTTTCATTTTTGTTCCATAGGTCCGAAATTTGAAGAAAAGAGTCTCTCATATCTAAATTAACAAGGGAATGTAAATGTTGAAACGATTCTCCTGGCCGCCAAGGACGGAAGAATGAATGAAGAGAGTTAAGGGAAAGTGATCTTAATAAACGAGTGTTTAATTCCAGAACAATTATACAACTTCCGGTCAAATCAATGGTTTGAATATTGTCAAGTCCCGAAAAAGCCGTAAGTGTAAAGGCCCGAAGGTCTTTGTTCGAGCTCATGTCTAAGAAAGTTAAATTTCTTAAACCGCGAAATACAGATTCAGATATTTCTCTAAACAGATTACCGGATAAGTCAAACTCCGATAAGTCCACTGTCCAAGTCTGATTGTGAGAATTTATTTGTCTTACTCGGTTGTGGCTGATTGTCAGGACCTTTAATGCATTCATGCCGTCGAAAAAGTCTGGTTGGATTTTTTCTATGGGGCGAGTATTATAACTGAAACTAAATTGTTTGAGTTTTGTCAAATTTGAGAAGACTAAAGGATGGAGGCTATGCAGGTCGTTGCTGTAGAAGTCCAGAAAAGAGAGAGAAGAATCGCGAAGAGGATCAAAGAAACCTTTTGGAAACGCACCAACAGAACCATCATCGATTTTAAGCTGTTCGATGGCTGATTTTGAGATTCCAAGGATGATGTTCGTCAACACTTCGTAACTTAGAGGGTAGAGACCTAGCACCAACGAGCGAACATGTAGTGATGCGATCACATCAGCGTCTACTGATTGGATAGGGTTTTATCTAAGATCTAGAGTATCAGTGTGGCACTTAAAGGTGAAATATCTCGCTGTAAGGTGTTTTAGTTGATTACCACCCATGCGTACATTGTCGGCCATGCCACAAGAACTTACATTGATGTAGGAGAGCTGGTTGTATAATAGATAAACACTATCTAGATTTGGACTCCATTTTAGAGTGTCATTGGGGAGCAACTTCAAGTTGGAAGACCTTAAATCGAGAATGGAAAGCTGTGAAGACATCATAAAAACGCCTGTTGCTGGAAGCACAAGACGCCGGTTGTAGGATAGGTCCAAGTGCATTAAACCCCTAAGGGGGTAAAAAGCGGCGGATTCTATCGATCTTACATCGTTGTAAGAAATGTCCAAGGAGTTAATTAGAGGGTATGTTTCAAACGAGGAGTTTAAGAGTTTGGTGATATTGTTCTGAGACAAGTCAAGCACCTCGGTATCCCCAGAGAGATTCTGGGGGAACCGTCTCCAGGCCTTTATTGCTGCAAGAAGCTTGTTTTAGTTCAAGGTTCTGATCGCATCCATGGAAAGATATGTCCATGTCCAGTGTTAAAGATGACATCGCCGAATCTCCATCGTGTCGATGTAAAGACTGAAAGGACGAGCTGACGAGGAGACAAGCGACGAGCAATGGGTACAAGATTGAGCCGTTTGCCATTACGTCAATAAATCACCTCTAAAATAAAGGAAAGGTAGGCCTACACCTTTGCCTGATGAAAATATGTCGCTCTTGAAGCACAAATAAATTTGTATCCTTTGCTGCAGACGGTCAGCCTCATTTTGAGCTGTGAAAAGGCGCTCGGAATCAGAGATGAACAATGTATATTAATCAATGACAAAATATGGTTTTATAGGTCAACAGGAAGAGCACATCATCCATTGTACATTTCCTTTAGTAATCAAAAACGAAAGTACAGGTTCGGGAAACAAATATCAATGTTTTCAGACGAAACCGGAAGTACGGTCATATTTCATTTAGGATAAACATATACACTTTAATCAGTAATAAAATCACACGCGAAACCATTATGAGACATTCTAACGGTTATGTATTAGAGAACACAAGGGGAAATATTTGATATCAAATGGAAGTTCAACTTAAACTACTTTGAATTTCCGTGAACTAGTATAATAGGCCTACGAAGTCTACTTATACAAGTCGCCTTCCTTTGTAATTTCGACAATTAAAACCTAAAACTCTTCATACAGAAATCATACAGAAATATCAATATCATTACACACTCTTTCTGTTTCCAGTTATGTTGAAGTTGGATATTAAAATACCACATACCGAAAAATCGCAGATAAGAACTAACATAATTAACACGATTAATGTGATAGAATGGATACAATTTCTAAAGTTGGCTTTCTGATCTTACGCTCGTATGATCTATCTGATCATACTGAAGCCTGATGAAACGAGAAAGTTGTGAGAAAGTTGTAATATGGTGAGGAATTATCCAAAAAATATTCTCGGATACATATGTATATCCATCACCAGGGGCGTACGCAGGATTTTTTCAAGGGGGGGGGGGGTTTAAAATCGGCCCCAAAATATTTTGCTCCCGAAAAATTTAAAATCGCGCCGGCCGAAAAGTAGCTCAGTGGGGGGGTAAGCGGACACTTTTTTTTTTTTTTTTTTTTGGTCTCGAAATTTGAAAATTTGACATTTTTCTTCGTTGGGGGGGGGGGGGGGGGGGGGGGGGGGTAAGGTCACCTTTTTTAGGTTAGCCGTGGGCATATTTTTTTTTTTTTTTTTTTTTTTTTTTTTAAATTAATAATAATAAAAAAAATAAAAAAAATAAAGGGGGGGGGGGGGGTTTAGGTTTTTTTAGGGGGGTTTACACACATAAAAACACCAAAGGGGGGGGGGTTTGAACCCCCAACCCCCCCTGTGTACGCCCCTGTCCATCACCCCCCCCCCCAAAAAAAAAAAAAAAAAAAAAAAAAAGTTCAGGTTTTATTCATGGCAATTAGTTAGGGCAGCAATTACATCATTAAAAGGAAATCATAACGAAAGAATTTCCTCTATATTGATTGAAAATGCAAGCTCATTTCGTGCACGATAAGTATATGGTAGCTCAGTGGTTAGAGCGCCCGCCTCATGAACGGGAGGTCGTGGGTTCGACCTCCGGCAGAGTCATACCAAAGACTTTTAACAATGGGACCTTCTGCCTTCTAGCTAGGCGCTCAGCATATTAGATTGGAGAAGGGTAGTAATAACATCTTATGTTATGCAGGGCCCACTGGAAGAGCAGTTTCATAACTGAAGTGGCTACCCTGGGTAAATAAAACGTTAAAAAAATACATATCGTAGACTAGTATAGTATATAGTATTGCCCACATATTGATGAGCTGCTACGATATTATACTTTTGAATTGTATTTCTATTATTCTGACTTTGATGTAATTATTGCATGACTTCGATTATATGTACTGTCTCTGAAAATAAAACACCTTATAAATATATATTTGTTTAAAATAAATACCACAAAAAAAGGTTTCACGAGTTATTCTGTTGATGAAAATGATTGATCCGTCAAAAAGGAAGTTTTATTGAGCTATAATCACAGAAATTAACTATATAACATATTGAAGTAAGAAATCAAAGGACAGAGCTGAGCTGTAATCAGAACGTTTTTGATGGCCAAGGCTGAAATGACGTCATCTTGAAAATTAGAAGTTCAAAGGATTACTCTGCCCAACAAATGCGTGCTTGGTAGCTAACACCTGGCTGGGCTCTCAGCTTGTAGTAGTGGAATCAATCTCCAAAGCTACATACGGTGAGGGCGTGTACTCTGATTGGCTGCTGTTTAATGATCACGTGGTTAAGCTGGCACCAATAATAGGCGAGCCGTGGTTTCAGATTAATGTATCTTGATCTTCGGAGTAGTTGCTACAACCGGCCGTGTCAGACACGTTGCCCCGGGGTGCGAGATAGGACTCTTGTAGCGTGCCCCCACTTTATAACACAACTATACAATAACAATTAACATTCACATTTAATTTAAAGAATGAAGCGAATAATATTACTCTTATGTTACGGGAAAAAAATATTATATATATAATTATGAATCAATTGATTTGGTCGATCCAGGTTGATGGCACAAACACGACACTACTGGACAGAGATCCTAATAATTACAGAGCTTGGTGTTGTTGCTCTGTTCGGGTGCCTATGAAGTACATGTACTGCTATAATTGTATTATATTGATTTGTATTGTATTGTATTGTTATGATGATGATAATAACGCTTTCCAAAGAGATTCATAAAGCACCAATTGTTTGTATTGCACTGTATTTCATTGTGCCGGATTGGATTAGTTAGTTGATAGAAAAATCATTAATAAATGCTGTTAAAAGTATCATGATACGCATGGTTACCGTCATCATCATCCTCATCTTAGCAGTCATAACCATCACTACATTAATCATCATCATCTTCTTTATAAGTACTATCATTACTTTTATCTTATTATCATCATCACCCTCATCATTATCACCATCATCATCATTATCACCATCACCATCAACATCATCATCATCATCATCATCCTCACATGCAGTTCTTCAAAGACTTTCCAGGGTTTGCACAAAATTAGACAAAAGACAACAATGATTTCAATTTTCCATGGCTTTTTTCATTATTATTTGCATAAATATGTGAATAAAATACTGGCATAACTTGTGGCATTTTAATTCTGTACAAATACTTACGAAAATTGTGGAGCCACCATGTGGCATCCATGTACAAGGCTTATAGAACTTCTACAACAACTGCCCTATACATTCAATCTTAAAACGGTTAGAAAGGATAAAAGCTGTACACTTATACATAATATGTACAATAGAAAACCTATACATATCTTGCATTATATTCTCCCTCATATCATCTTATCAAAGAAGCATACATTTTGTTGTCATGTTTGATATAAAAGTCTAGTTGTTTTTCGTCAAAATGAGACAAACAACTTACAAAAAACGATTGGTCATGAAATGTGTATAAACAACATGCCAAAGGAGTAACAGATAGTTAAGAATATTGCATACATATTCATAGTTATATCTGTACGAATCATCTGTGTACGTCTATGATCATGGCAATACTAAAAACATACATAAAATATTTGATTTCACATGATTACAAGAAAAATGACAATTGAGGGATAATAATCACAAAGTTCTCTGTTCATACAAAGCATGAACTGACATGGATAATAACGATAAAAAGAAAACAATTTTTCTTGAAAGTTGAAACTATATTTTCCCCTCTGTTTTTTTGCAATAAAATTGTATGAAGGAAGAAAAAAGAATTAACAGATTTTTTTTTTAAATCTTGAAATTCATATCTGAATATATTTTTGTTTATCCAACACAGCTGGTTGTTTCGTTGAGCAATGAAAAAACTTGCAAGTCATTCTCGCGTCAACTGGTCAAGTTTATGTTGAACATAAGAAGATTTGGAAATACAATGTATTATATACATTGAATTTACCATCTTTTCACGTATTCCACACAACAGTCCTTATAAAAAATATGATCTTTCTGAATATTTGATCTTTGCCCTTCCAAGGTGTCCCACAAACTTTTAGAATAGTTATTAGAACCATGCATCCAACCTTTAAAGTTGAAGAACTAGTTAGAAGGTTTTTTTTCCAGGCCAACTTCGCATATTGCTTTCCACACGTGGAAGAGTTGTATATTATTCAATGACTACAAATGGTTTTATAGGTCAACAGGAAGAGCACATCATCCTGTCTTAAATTTCCTCAAAAAAACAAAAAGATCTCCTTTCATCAGTTGCTTCTCAAATATTTAAACTTCTAGTATCTTCGTGTGAAAAGGATTTGATATATAATTTCATCTTTACAAGGAGTATGATATTTATCGTCTTTGTCCACCCTTTGTGAATGCTATGAATTTTCTTAGGTTCAAAATTCCACCCATAGCAGGGAATTTATTATTAAGTCACTACCCAATGGGAACCAGATATGTCCGGTATTAAACCTATAGAAATGAGAGACACCAGTATCCATTGGGTAAGTAGAGCTTAGTGAGAGGGAAATGTGTTACACGCACACACATACGCAATCAAAGGCTGCTACCAGTTTCCTCCCACATACAATTAATGCGCATGTCACAACTATCTATCTCAATACGCTATGGGTTAAGATATTAAGACAATTGAATCAATCAAATTATGTATGTTATTACCTGACATCACGGTGACTGCATGGTACATTCCAATGTACATCCCTATTCTTCCTGTGGTGGATTCGAGGTCTCTGACAATATGACTAAGAAGGACAGCGAAAGACTTCATCGTCCCTACCTCCAGAAATTGTACCAACCAAGCACCAAGAACAATAAGGAATATGTTTGCCATCTTTCTCTTCAATTCGTGTTATTGTCTCCTTGATCGTACTCTCCTCCTCCTCCTCCTGAATTTTAATCTTGCTATAGCCTACTCTCAGGTTTTCATTTCAAAATGGCGGAATCGGACAGACGCCGGAATGCACTTGGACCACATTCGCCTCGTTATTCTAACAAATCTCCTCTAACAAAATGCAGACTTTTACACGTTTTGGTACACACGAGACCCTTACATATGGAAGTTTAACTAAGCGGGGAATCAAATATTATACCCGTCTATTGTATCCCACAGATGCATGTGTATATAGAAATGGAGGGTTGACCAACAACAATAGACATGGACAAAGCAGATTGGTACATTGATCTACAAATAGGGCGTGTAATATAACAGGTTTTGGACCGCCGAAGGGCTTAATTATTTTCCAAAGTGAGCAGCGCTGAGGGAAAATATTACACCCTTGCTGTCCAAAAATGTTATATTACACACCCTACCATTCAGTATCTGTTTTATTACACTTTGTTTCATGAATTTAAGGGTAGGCCTAGGCCTAACTGTAATCAATACAAAAATAATTGCCGTTGCCATGAAAGCGAAAGTCCAATGTACATCCCTAGTCTTCCTGTGGTGGATTCGACGTCTCTGACAATATGACTAAGAAGGACAGCGAAAGACTTAATCGTCACTACCTCCAGTAATAGTACCAACCAAGCACCAAGAACGAACAGGAGTTTGTTTGCCATTTTTCCTTCAAATCCCCCTGGCTCGCAAGGGGGGGGGGGGGGGGGTGCGATTAAAGATGGTTTGTATTTTTTTTTAACTATAGAGGTGAGAAGACATGAGCCCCTGCACACTGGCGTACTAATGGGCCGGGGGGGGGGGGGTGCTATTAAAATTCGATACCAGTGATTTACAAATGATGCTGAAATGACATGACCTACTAATGTCACAAATGAGATATCAAAATATGCTCATCTGACCGTAATTAAATGCCCAAAACCCTGAGCTTACGGGGGCTCCACCCCCTTGATGCTCATCTGACCTTAATTAAATACCTAAAACCTTTGAGCTTCCAGGGGATCTGCATGTAACATGTAAGAGTGGTGGTGATGCAGATTTTTCTTCTGCCCCCCCCGAAACGAAACGTTTTTGCTCATTACGCCACTGCCCCTGGAAACGTGAGCCCCCTGGAAAGTTTGCCCCCCCCCCAATCCGAAACTGCTTCCGGCGCGCCTGGTCGCTCCTACCCCCCCCTCCGCTAGCTCCTGACCAACCAGGCTACCTTTTCATCACCCTAAAACAATCCTACCCATGCAGGGCCACTAACAACACACACAAAACCTCATGCATGCATGTTTTAACTTTAGAAATACCACCAATCATCATGATCATGACTACACAACAACAAAAACGCCAAGCCCAAGGCCAGACCATTGAGCTGAGTACACGTTAATTTTACCTTTTTTTGGGAGATGCCCCCCCCCCCCTGGCGATCAAGGAGGGGGGGGGGGGGGGTGCGATTTTTCAAATTTTCGAGGCCCCCTCCCCCCCCCCAAAAAAAGTCGTCACTACTACCCCCCCTCCCCCCCCCCCCCCCCCCCCCTCAGTGAGCGAAATAATTGGCCGGCACGATTTTAAAATTTCGTAATACTAAATTTCAAATTGATTTCAAATTTGGGCCCCCCCCCCCTCCTAAGAAATCCTGGGTCCGTGCCTGACTACTACTGCTACTACTACTTCTGCAGCTGCTGGTACTACTACTACAACTACTCCTACTACAACCACTTTCATTACTGATAACCATCACGCGTATCTCTAAGTTCCTATATGACTGTTATGCTACTCGTTTGGGATCAAGTCATTCGTCCTTAGATTAATGGTCAGATCTTTGGTCAATTCATCCCAGAAATAATCTTGTCCTCTCACGTCCTCAGTCCAGTGAATATAGGGTCTGCCATCACTGAGATACAACCTCGCCAAGAATGGCATTTCACCATCTGGGATGTCTTCGAGGAAGACCACGACTACGAATTCAGTCAAAGTGTCACTCACGTGGTCCATGGCCGTCCGGAACTTGAGTATGAACCAGTGGTCGTGCACAGCAGCTCTGCTAAGCACTATGATGGTCTTGTAACTATGGCTTACCACGTAATCGACGGAATCTAAGTAATGCATACCGAGCACAAGGTCTTGGTCACCAAAGACGTTCCTCTGAAACTGTGGAAGCCGTTCTTCGAGAGCCGGTCGGAGCTGTTCGCGAATCCATTCTTCGTCATCGTCGTAGAAAATGATGTTTACATCAAACTCGTAGTCATTGTGGTCTCGAGCGTCTCGCATCTCTTTATATCCTAGTACGGCCAGTTTCAAGAGATAGAGTTTGTACCTCAACTGCCATCGGTAGTGACACAACAGCACGCTGAGTACAACCAAGCTAAAGAAGGCAAGAGGAATCAGAGAGTAAAGACCATAGTTTATTAAACAGAGTTTATTTGGATCAAAATCAAGCAGGGGGTTTTCACGAAGAGGCTCCAGTGATGCTGACGAACAGATAGTTTCGTCCTTGTTTTCCAGGTGTATAGGTTCATTTAGCCAATCAATAAACCACTTTAGATCACAGTTACAATCGATTGGGTTCATTGATAGATCAAGTGATGAAATGGAGGAAAAGATCGGCTTCAGAGTGCTTTGATTAAGTCTTGTTAATCTGTTGTCGGCCAATGAAAGATTTGTGAGCTTCCAATTATCTGAGAACATTAGCTCCTCCAAGTACGCGATACGGTTTCCTTCAAAGTTGATACTTTTTAATTGAACCAACCCCGACAATACATCATCATGAATATGCTGGATGTTGTTGCCTTTCAAACTCAAGTTCTGAAGCGATTCCAATCCCGAGAAGACAAGAGGATGTAGATTTCTAATTTCGCAATAGTCTAGATTTAGCTCTTGTAAAACAGAGAGTTGCCCGAATATTCCTGGCGGTAGATCACTCAGGAAACGGTTACTACTTAAGTCCAAATGAATAAGATCTAATAATCCATCGAAGAGAGACGCGTTTTCATTTTTGTTCCATAGGTCCGAAATTTGAAGAAAAGAGTCTCTCATATCTAAATTAACAAGGGATTGTAAATGTTGAAACGATTCTCCTGGCCGCCAAGGACGGAAGAATGAATGAAGAGAGTTAAGGGAAAGTGATCTTAATAAACGAGTGTTTAATTCCAGAACAATTATACAACTTCCGGTCAAATCAATGGTTTGAATATTGTCAAGTCCCGAAAAGGCCGTAAGTGTAAAGGCCCGTAGGTCTTTGTTCGAGCTCATGTCTAAGAAAGTTAAATTTCTTAAACCGCGAAATACAGATTCAGATATTTCTCTAAACAGATTACCGGATAAGTCAAACTCCGATAAGTCCACTGTCCAAGTCTGATTGTGAGAATTTATTTGTCTTACTCGGTTGTGGCTGATTGTCAGGACCTTTAATGCATTCATGCCGTCGAAAAAGTCTGGTTGGATTTTTTCTATGGGGCGAGTATTATAACTGAAACTAAATTGTTTGAGTTTTGTCAAATTTGAGAAGACTAAAGGATGGAGGCTATGCAGGTCGTTGCTGTAGAAGTCCAGAAAAGAGAGAGAAGAATCGCGAAGAGGATCAAAGAAACCTTTTGGAAACGCACCAACAGAACCATCATCGATGTTAAGCTGTTCGATGGCTGATTTTGAGATTCCGAGGATGATGTTCGTCAACACTTCGTAACTTAGAGGGTAGAGACCTAGCACCAAAGATCGAACATGTAGTGATGCGATCACATCAGCGTCTACTGATTGGATAGGGTTTTTTCTAAGATCTAGAGTATCAGTGTGGCACTTAAAGGTGAAATATCTCGCTGTAATGTGTTTTAGTTGATTACCACCCATGCGTACATTGTCGGCCATGCCACGAGAACTTACATTGATGTAGGAGAGCTGGTTGTATAATAGATAAACACTATCTAGATTTGGACTCCATTTTAGAGTGTCATTGGGGAGCGACTTCAAGTTTAAAGACCTTAAATCGAGAATGGAAAGCTGTGAAGACATCATAAAAACGCCTGTTGCTGGAAGCACAAGACGCCGGTTGTAGGATAGGTCCAAGTGCATTAAACCCCTAAGGGGGTAAAAAGCGGCGGATTCTATCACTCTTACATCGTTGTAAGAAATGTCCAAGGAGTTGATTAGAGGGTATGTTTCAAACGAGGAGTTTAAGAGTTTGGTGATATTGTTCTGAGACAAGTCAAGCACCTCGGTATCCCCAGAGAGATTCTGGGGAATCGTCTCCAGGCCTTTATTGCTGCAAGAAGCTTTTTTCAGTTCAACGTTCTGATCGCATCCATGGAAAGATTTGTCCATGTCCAGTGTTAAAGATGACATCGCCGAATCTCCATCGTGTCGATGTAAAGACTGAAAGGACGAGCTGACGAAGAGACAAGCGACGAGCAATGGGTACAAGATTGAGCCGTTTGCCATGACGTCAATAAATCACCTCTAAAAAGGAAAGGTAGGCCTACACCTTTGCCTGATGACAATATCTCGCTCTTGAAGTATAAACAAATTTGTATCCTTTGCTGCAGACGGTCAGCCTCATTTAGAGCTGTGAAAAGGCGCTCGGAATCAGAGATGAACAATGTATATTAATCAATGACTACAAAATATAGCTTTATAGGTCAACAGGAAGAGCACATCATCATCCATTGTACATTTCCTTTAGTAATCAAAATCGAAAGTACAGGTTCGGGAAACAAATATCAATGTTTTCAGACGAAACCGGAAGCACGGTCATATTTCATTTAGGATAAACATATACACTTTAATCAGTAATAAAATCACGCGCCAATCCATATGAGATATTCTAACGGTTATGTATTAGAGAACACGAGGGGAAATATTTGATATCAAATGGAAGTTCAACTTAAACTACTTTGAATTTCCGTGAACTAGTATAATAGGTCTATGAAGTCTACTTATACAAGTCGGTCATTCCTTTGTAATTTCGACAATTAAAACCTGAAACTCTTCATACAGAAATCATACAGAAATATCAACATCATTACACACTCTTTCTGTTTCCAGTTATGTTGAAGTTGGATATTAAAATACCACATACCGAAAAATCGCAGATAAGAACTAACAGAATTAACACGATTAATGTGATAGAATGGATATTTCTAAAGTAGGCTTTCTGATCTTACGCTCGTATGATCTATCTGATCATACTGAAGCCTGATGAAACGAGAAAGTTGTGAGAAAGTTGTAACATGGTGAGGAATTATCCACAAATATTCTCGGATACATATGTATATCCATCACCCCCCCCCCCCAAAAAAAAAAAAAAAAAAAAAAAAAAATAGTTCAGGCTTTATTTATGGCAATTAGTTAGGGCAACAATTACATCATTAAAAGGAAATCATAACGAAAGAATTTCCTCTATATTGATTGAAAATGCAAGCTCATTTCGTGCACGATAAGTATATGGTGGCTCAGTGGTTAGAGCGCCCGCCTCATGAACGGGAGGTCGTGGGTTCGAACTAGTCTGCAGGCACAGACCCTAATCTGACACTTAATCAGAAAATCATTGTGCCTTGAGAGAAGTCTAGCCCAGCTACCTACTGGTTGTGTCAATATGGTCTATGGTAGTCTTATAGTGCAGACTCACTTTTACGACTGAATAGGGTTTGGGCTTGCAAACTAGGTTCGAACTCCGGCCGAGTCATACCAAAGACTTTTAACGATGGGACCTTCTGCCTTCTAGCTAGGCGCTCAGCATATTAGATTGGAGAAGGGTAGTAATAGCATATGTTATGCAGGGCCCACTGGAAGAGCAGTTTCATAACTGAAGTGGCTACCCTGGGTAAATAAAACGTTAAAAAAATACATATCGTAGACTAGTATAGTATATAGTATTGCCCACATATTGATGAGCTGCTACGATATTATACTTTTGAATTGTATTTCTATTATTCTGAGTTGTATTTTGATTATTCTGACTTTGATGTAATTATTGCATGATTTCGATTATATGTACTGTCTTTGAAAATGAAACACCTTATAAATGTATATTTTTTTAAAATAAATAATTCAAAAAAAGAGCTTCACGAGTTATCCTGTTGATGAAAATGATTGATCCGTCAAAAATGAAGTTTTATTGAGCTATATTAATCACAGAAATTAACCATATAACATATTGAAGTAAGAAATCAAAGGACAGAGCTGAGCTGTAATCAGAACGTTTTTGATGGCCGAGGCTGAAATGACGTCATCTTGAAAATTAGAATTTTGAAAGGATTACTCTTGGTAGCTAATGCTATGGTCACATTACCCAAAAGTAGCCTGCTCGGCGGCCGAGCGGCGAGTTTTTAACCAATTCTGCCCGGCCGCTGCCCGGCCACCGAGCGGCGGCCGCCCAGGCACCGCTCGTTTTTAGAGCATTGCTCGGTCGCCGCTGAAGTTTTAGCGCGGAGTTAAAATTTGGGCGGCGCCTGCTCAATTTTCACTCGCCGCCCAAAATACGCTCGGTGCCTGGGCGGTCGCCGCCCGGGCACCGACCTAATTGGTGGGCGATGCTTAATTCCAGCAGCGACCGAGCAGGCTACTGATCGGTCGTTCGCTGCTCTGATTTGTGACCATAGCTTAACACCTGGCTGGGCTCTCAGCTTGTAGTAGTGGAATCATGTTGTTCAAGTTCAAGTTCAAGTTCAAGTTTATTTTTCTTTCTTCCAACATAAATGTAATACAATTTAACAAATGTATAACATGCAAAGTATATAAGAGGAACATTTATAAGAATCAAGTTCACACAATGCATTAACATGAGAAAACAAAAGAAGAAAAGACGAGGAGACCTAATTAAAACTTAGCTTGTAGAGGTCAGGTCCCTCAAAAACAATAACATAAACAACAAGAACAGCCTGGTTATATAATAGATTAATACAAGAAATGTTCGTCAAAGGCGCTAAAGTACTAAAACAAATAACTATAAACAATAACCATATGATTATACACATGGTTTAACTGAGTAATAAAAATGGGTGGGGAGAAGAGACTATGTACAAAAGGGGGAGATAAGAGTGATAATAATGTGGGATATAGAAATGAAGAGAGGGGGCGGGAGTGGGAAAGAGAGGGAGAGCTCGAGTGGGGGGAGAAAGAAAACAAATATATATATATATACTTTCACTGTAAACTGAAAGCTAGCTACAGGCGAGAAAGGAAAGAAAAAGGAAAAGGTAAGTCGGCAGTTGCTATACAGTAGTAAATTGGGGAATGGATTAAGTTCAAATATAAATCACGACACTACAGATTAAGAAACAACTAAGTAATTATTCAATAAGTACAATTTCAGTTTACGTTTGAAGACAGATATACTGACAGAATGGCTAATGCTTGAGTCAAGAGTGTTCCAAAACCTTGGTCCAGTGCAAACTAAAGTGTTGAGAGTAAACGTTGTCCTTGCATGGGGTAAGTGGAATGCAGAAGCACCTCTTGTGGCATAATTGTGAATTTGATTGTTTCTCTTGAAAATCTTGGCTAATGCCAGTGGCAGTACACCTGAGTTGAGATCATACATTAAGGAACCCAATTGCATATAATAAATATCTTCTACCTTTAAAATCCTATGATGATAAAAAAGAGGATTTGTATGAGCACGAAAGTCAGCATTACAGATTGTTCTTATTACCCTCTTTTGAGCCAAGAATATTTTATCTAATTGTGTTATTAGAGATTTGCCCCAAGCAAGCACACCATAATTAATATAAGGTAGAATTAAAGTTGAATACAAGATTAGTAATATGCTTTTAGGAAGAGTAGACTTCAACCTACGAATTACACCAGTATTCCTTGATAATATTTTGCATAGATTATTTACATGAGTTTTCCACTTCAATTGTTCGTCGATATAAAGACCTAAAAATTTAGTTGATGTTACCCTGTCTATCAGAACACCATTGAACATAATGTCACCGGGCAACATCTTGAGCGAATTGCTATATATCATATAATTGGTTTTTGTAAGATTAAGAGACAGTTTATTAGCATGAATCCATGAGGTAATATTGCGCAACTCTGAGTTAACTGTTTGCACAAGAACTTGTGCATCTTTGTGTGAAAAAAATATGCTTGAATCATCTGCAAACAAAATAAAGGATAATACATCAGAAGAATATTGAAAATCATTTATATAAAGAATAAATAAAAGAGGACCAAGAAGTGATCCCTGTGGGACTCCACAGCTGACATTTTGTAACTCTGAATCAAAACCATTTATGGATACGAATTGCTGTCTGTCAGCTAAATAGCTCCTGAACCAATCCAGGGCAGCACCCCTGACCCCGTAATGGGATAATTTACATAACAATATTTTGTGATCTACTGTATCAAATGCCTTAGAGTAATCCAAGAATATTCCAAGTGTGTGCATGTGGTTGTCCATAGCATAAGAAACTTTATTGATAAAGTGCAGTATAGCATGGGTGGTAGTATGTTTCTCACGGAAGCCAAATTGAAAGTTGGAAAATATTTTACTTGAATTGAGAAACTTTACAGTTCTCACATAGATAAGTTTTTCAAGAATTTTAGAGAAAGTTGTTAATAGGGAAATGGGTCGGTAGTTCGTCAATAGTTTTGGGTCACCCTTCTTAAAAATTGGGACAACCTTTGCCACTTTCATCTCCCTGGGTACAATGCCATGTGTCAGTGAAAGATTAAATATATGCACTAATGGCTGTACGATTTCTACTGCTAAGTTTTTAACTAGACTGTTGGAGATAGTATCACAGCCTGGGCTTTTTCCAATCTTCAAAAAATGTATTATACTGAGTACTTCTACTTCATTTGTTGGCATTAAAAACAAACTTTGCTGGTTAGGTTCTTTTGGTTGTTGTTGTTGTTGGTAAATGTTTAATGGCGTTCATTCAGTAATGAATATATACGCCACAAATATCTTCAATTTTATAAGAAAATCAGTTATAGTCTTCATAAGAAAACTGAGAATAAAGATTTGTAATGAAATAATTAATAAGTAACGCATTTTTATAGAGACTCTGGATGGTTTGCAACTTCGTGTTTCTGCTTTTTTAAAGTTAAATCTGGTCAGCCCGGTTTCGATTGCATAAAAACTAGCTTTGCCCGATTTACTCGGCGTGCGTGCGCATTGATCTTTTTATTTTGTAACGCACGGTGCCTAGACCACTCAGAAACACAGAAACACTAAATTGAGACACATCGTACAGAGGCGCTCCTGTAACCGAATTTCCAATCCATTCAAGTAAATTGTTATACAAATCTTATCACAAAGTCATGGAATCATGGATCAAGCGTCTTCTCCACTTAGCTACAGAAGGTGAGGGCGTGTGCTCTGATTGGCTGCTGTCTTAATGATCACGTGGTTAAGATTCGGTGTGAGAGCCGAATGGCGACGAAGGATATTAATAGGTACAGCCTATAGATAATGCATCACACGAATACTCAGGGTGCCTATCGTTCGTTCGTGTCTCCTTAGATCAAGATTAATGTATCTTGATCTTCGGAGTAATTGCTACAACCGGCCGTGTCAGACACGTTGCCCCGGAGTGCGACATAGGACTCTTGTAGCATGCCCCCCACTTTATAACACAATTATACAATAACAATTAACATTCACATTTAATTTAAAGAATGAAGCGATTAATATTACTCTTATGTTACGGAAAAAATATTATATATATATATATATATTATGAATCAATTGATTTGGTCGATCCAGGTTGATGGCACAAACACGACACTACTGGGCAGAGATCCTAATAATTACAGAGCTTGGTGTTTAGCTTGGTGTTGTTGCTCTGTTCGGGTACCTATGAAGTACATGTACTGCTATAATTGTATTATATTGAATTGTTTTGTATTGTATTGTATTGTTATGACGATGATAATAATAATAATAATACTACTACTACTAATTATAATGATATTAAGAATAATGCTATGATAAAGATTTGTAAGGCGAAGAATTTGTTTGGATTTGTGTTTTAGTGTATTGCCGGATTGGATTAGTTCATTGATAGAAAAATAATTAATAAATGCTGTTAAAAGTATCATGACATGCCTCATTATCATCCTCACCCTCATCTGAGCTGTCAGAACCATCACTACATTAATCATCATCATCATCATCATTTTCTTTATAAGTACTATCATTACTTTCATCTTATCGTCATTATCACCATCACCATGATGATCATCATCACCATTATCATCATCATCATCATCACCATCACCATCATCTTCATCACCATCATCTTCATCACCATCATCAGCATCATCACCATCACCATCATCATCACCATCACCATCATCTTCATCACCGTCATGATCAACATCATCATCATCCTCACATGCAGTTCTCTAACAGTTTCTAGGGTTTGCACAAAATAAGACCAAAGACAACAATGATTTCAATTTTCCATGGCTTTTTTCATTATTATTTGCATAAATATGTGAATAAAATACTGGCATAACTTGTGGCATTTTAATTCTGTACAAATACTTACGAAAATTGTGGAGCCACCATGTGGCATCCATGTACAAGGCTTATAGAACTTCTACAACAACTGCCCTATACATTCAATCTTAAAACGGTTAGAAAGGATAAAAGCTGTACACTTATACATAATATGTACAATAGAAAACCTATACACATCTTGCATTATATTCTCCCTCATATCATCTTATCAAAGAAGCATACATTTTGTTGTCATGTTTGATATAAAAGTCTAGTTGTTTTTTGTCAAAATGAAACAAACAACTTACAAAAAACGATTGGTCATGAAATGTGTATAAACAACATGCCAAAGGAGTAACAGATAGTGAAGAATATTGCATACATATTCATAGTTATATCTGTTCGAATCATCTGTGTACGTCTATGATCATGGCAACTCTAAAAACATACATAAAATATTTGATTTCACATGATTACAAGAAAAATGACAATTGAGGGATAAAAATCACAAACTTCTCTGCTCATTCAAAGCATGAACTGACATGGATAATAACGATAAAAAAACAACAATTTTTCTTGAAAGTTGAAACTATATTTTCCCCTCTGCATTTTTTGCAATAAAATTGTATGAAGGAAGAAAAAAGATTTTTTTTGTTTAATCTTGAAATTCATATCTGAATATATTTTTTTATCCAACACAGCTGGTTGTATCATTGAGCAATGAACAAATTTGCAAGTCATTCTCACGTCAACTTGTCAAGTTTGTGTTGAACATAAGAAGATTTGGAAATACAATGTATTACATACATTGAATTTACCATCTTTTCACATACTCCACACAACAGTCCTTATAAAAAATATGATTTTTCTGAATATTTGATCTTTGCCCTTCCAAGGTGTCCAACAAACTTTTAGAACAGTTATTCAAACCATGCATCCAACCTTTAAAGTTGAAGAACTAGTTGGAAGGTTTTTTTTCCAGGCCAACTTCGCATATTGCTTTCCACACGTGGAAGAGTTGTATATTATTCAATGACTACAAATGGTTTTATAGGTCAACAGGAAGAGCACATCATCCTGTCTTAAATTTCCTCAAAAAAACAAAAAGATCTCCTTTTATCAGTTGCTTCTCAAATATTTAAACTTCTAGTATCTTCGTGTAAAAAGGATTTGATATATAATTTCATCTTTACAAGGAGTATGATATTTATCGTCATTATTCAATTCATAGAGGACTAACGATATCTTTAAAAACGTAAGAAATCCTCATATAATTGTTTGTTCTCTCTCAAGTAAAGGCTTCAGCTATCTATCAGAAATGAATTTGTATTTGACAATAATGAATTACATGTAAGAACTGTATCATCATAAAGTATATATTTCTTTACTGCTATTCTATGCTTGTAAAGTATCTGATATATCAAAACAGTAGCAATTTCCTATTAACCTGCACACATCTAAAGAAATCAGAATATTGTCATGGTTTACGACCAAAAAGAGATCTTTGAGCAATTAGGAACGTTGTTCATACATACATCATGGTCACTGGTATAAAAAGACCATACAAGCTTAAGGAGAATGAGGTAGTTGGTATTTATTATTCTTTACATCTTATGTAGTTTCTATCTATTAAATTTTAACTGCCCAAAGAAGTCTCTTTTATTTCTCACATGGGAAAGAAATATCCCACCTCCTTCTATAAATGACTGGGTTTGCAGCATAAATGGTAATAAATAGAAAATAAATCCTCATACATAACGAAAACCCATCTTTGTCCACAGAGCTAGTTTCTGTATTTTTCCTATGCTGTTTACATTTGAAGTGCTGTGGGGCTTCTTTGTATATGGCATTCACATGAGGCTTGACTTAGTTATCACAAAGAATTTATCAAAATTAGATTGTTGTATATGCATCTCTCTTTCTTGGATTCTGCCAGTTCTACTTACCATCATTGGTGCTTTATTACACACACTGAATGTTATACCACTCTTGGCTTGTTGTAACAAAGAGTATCTTGAAGGGTAAAACATTGAAATATAGGAAAGTAGAATTTTGGAAATGGTCAAACATTTCTCCATCTTATCTTTACAAAAAAGAATGAGGACTGTATGATGAGTTCACTTCTCCTATTATCAATGGAGAATGTTAGCTATATGAATGCAGCATTGCCTAGATGATCTAATGATAATTCAACTGAAAATTAATGACATGTAGTCTATGAACTTACAAGAAGGTGAGATCACTAGGCATAAATTGTTCTCTATGATATTAGCCTCCTGTCTATCATCTGATGAGGAAGGAGGGAGATAACTCTGTGTTGAAGATGAGTTCACGCTCTTCCAGCTCTGAACAGACCTTATAATAACATATTATATATTAAGAATCAGCTCCTTATCAGCCAAGCTTAGCACACATTCAAAACTTGAGTGAGATAGTTATGTTACCGGGGCGACCCTCTGCAGTGGTTCATCCATGCTATGCACTCATCCACATGTTACAACAATATAACAGAAAGTGGATTGCAAAATTTAGCTCATTTTATGAAGACAGAGACTGGAAGATTTACCACAGAAAGTCAATATCTATTCTACCATCTATAGAAGTCAAACACATGGGTTATGGTTAATAATTCTAGTGTTTCTCTAGGAAGTAAGATTAACAAGATTTACTCCAAATTTAGAAAACACAAATAGCTCCATTGATCCTACATGTAAGTCACAATATGCATATGGACCACATGGAAATATATAAAATCATATACACATACCATACACTTTAGTTACAAACATTGATAAGGAATGGCAACAGTAAATTACCTGTTTACCTGAATACATTCTGGGTTTCATTCTGACCAAAAGCTATTCAGTTTGACAGAACAAATACAGCAGATAAGTTCACAGACATTTGAAAGGGACAGATCATACGTAGGATTCATCTGTATAATCAATGCTTTCAAGATTCTTTACAGTCATTTTCAAGTCCTTGCCAACCACTGTCTTTATTCTTTGCCAATCACTGCGTGCTTGACTCACTGTCTGCGCATTGTCGGATACCTTCTTGAGTCCATTCTTAGCATCCACGATTGATTTGGAGCGAGGAGAGGCGAGGGGTGAAGAGGGGGGTTCTGCATGTGGGTCTGGGAAGGGGAAGTGAAGGGCAGTGCTGCGTCCAAGGACGGGGTCAGCAGAGTTGGATGAGTTGGTAGGTTCTGGTTGTCTTCTGCCGGGATGGTTACCAGCGGACGTTCTACGAGGTACTTCTCCATTATGATGCCGTCTCCTAGGGGGTACCGGCTGGCTTGACCTGCGTGTGTTCTCAGCATTGCGTTGCTGGTGTTTGGTCCGTACCTCATTTCCTGCAGGCTTGGCTGTATCGCTACTGCTGCGCTGGACAGACGTGGATGTAGAGCCTTTGCGATTTGTGGCCACGCTATCACTAGATGTTCGCCTCACTCCGCGACTTTTGCTAGATCCATAACCATTCCTATATTCATCATCATCATCACTAGAATCGGTATCAGAGTCCAGGAAGATGATACCTCCAGCGGTGAGATGACGTTTAGGTTTGCCTGAACGATCTTCATGTCGATGTTTTGCCACGTTGACATCACCTGATCTCCTCCTTGGACTCTGGTCAGTTGCCAGAGTCAATGATTCACTGTCCAAACTCTTTGTGCTTTTCTGGAGCAATGCTCGTCTGTTCATGGCTTCCTGGTAAGTGGGTGGAGTTGTTCTGCATTGAGAGGAATCTGATTGGGTCTTACTGACACGCTGTTTGGTGTGCTGACCAATCACGATGGAAGGACTGCTATTACGCTTCACGGGAGAAGGTGCCCTTTTCTCTGTCTGCTCTTGATGAGTGGGAAGACTACGTGGACTCTGGGACAAGGTGGTGGATCGAGTTGTAGCATCTTTTGGGAAGAACTCCCTAGGAGGAGTTGCTTCTTTGACTTGCGATGGTCTTAAATTGTGGTGCCTAGGTCGCACAGGTAAAGCAGTAGGACGAGAAGGCAAGCCTCGCGTGTCAGAGTTCATAAACAGTTTCTTGTAGGTTGGCTGGAAGCCATGCTGTCCTACGTTGGGCCCACTGCGAGGCGACAAGCGTCCAGCATTAGAGCTGGCAGCCTGCAATGTCTTACTCATGTCTATCTCAGTCCTTTGGGGTTTCATACCCAGTTTAGATGAATGCAGTCTCTCTGAGGAACTAGAAGACTGTGCATCGCTCATTCTCTCTGATGATGAAGAGGACATTGATGAAGCACTGCGCCGACTGGACGTCAGTCGACGGGGGAATGTAGGTGACCCTGATCCAATGGAAGGAACAGATTGTCTACGTCCATATGACATGGGAGGCACTTCTTCTGTAGGAGTTGTAGGCATAGAATTCCCCCCTTGGGTATTACTTGGAATGAGTCCTTTCTCATTTATTAGCAAGCCAGAGCCATTTGCACTGGATTTCCTGGAGTTGGATCGCATGTCCTCCGGTAACATCGCACTCAACAAATTAGATGAACAATCCTTGCTCAAATCCTTGATCAACTTCAGAGTGTCCTCACTGAGATTGTATTCCTGATCGGAGATGTCTGGGCTATTGTCTGCTGTATTGTTGGCTGAGCTTGCAAGCAGGGTCATGCGATGCCTTGCTGCTTCCTTTGAGATAGGGGCAGGCTCAGAACCTCTCCTCTGCCTCCAAAACAAATCATCACTGAACTGTGAGGAAGTCTTGGCCGGTCTCCCACCAGCATTCGACACCACACTTAGTTTCTCCTTGGAATCCATGCCAGAGTCTGTTGTATCAGTGTTATCAGAATCAGGGTACAACTGATTATCACTGGACGTAATGCCAGAGTCCCTGCTCAAGGTTGATGGTGATAAGACCGGCGTGTTTCCGTAATGCCACTTATGGATGGCACCGATAGGCTCCTGTTCACTGTCATTGGCAAAGAACTCTTTCTCAATACTGTCCATAGAGGAGTCATCGCGCTTGATGTACGGCAAGACCTCGTTCAAACTATCAGAGTCGCCGCTAGAGTCATGTCTCCTGCGCTCTGTCACCTGGACAGGAGGATCTCCAAAGAGAGTCAAGACATCATCACCAAACACTTCCTTCACGTTGTCAATCATGAACTCGACCACTGCAGGAATCTTTTTAGTGGCCATAGCCTGCAAGCATAAAAAGGATGAACCATTTAATAATCCTGCCACATGAGATCACTTCACAATTCAGAACTACAAGATGAAATAAGTATCAACATAAATATTGTTATATAAATGGTGTAACTATTTAGTAATATAGCCACATGAAATCACTACAAAGTTCAGAACTATCAGATAAAAAAGCATTTACATATTAGCTAAAAAAAGCACGTGTACATTTATCTTGGTGCAGTGAAACCTGTATATAAAGACCGCTCTAAGGAAACATAAAAAGCGGTCTTTATAGGCAGGTAGTCTTCATATACAGGTTCCATTAGTACAGGTTTCAATGAGAAACCATATTCAAGAGAAACAAAAAGTGTGGTCTTTAAAGAAAGGTGGTCTTTCTATACAGGTGGTCGCTAAAGCAGGTTCGACTGTACTGCTATATGTTGGACAAAAAAAGAAGGCTTGGAGCAATTGCTGTCAGAGGAGCAAAAGATTTGTGACTAGCTACGGAGGATTGATTAGTACAGGTTTCAATGAGAAACCATATTCAAGAGAAACAAAAAGTGTGGTCTTTCTATACAGGTTTGACTGAACTGCTATATGTCGGACATAAATACATTGCTGTCAGAAGAGCAAAAGATTTGTGACTAGCCACGGAGGGAGGATTGATACACACCTGAGTAACAGGCCCAGCGTTGGCTAGAGACCAGAGCATGCTTGGTGCCACACAGATAGACAGGTTGTAGCTGTTCATGTTGTTCTCATCCATATGAAGAGACACATAGTGGAGCACGTTGAACAGGTGTCGTAGCAAGACCTGGTTGATGTCCAGCAGTTGATCAAGCAAGCTGCAATGAATATAATCATATGAATATAATAAATATCATAAATTATTATAACAATGCTTAAAATAAATAAAAACAACAGCAAACACACACAAAAAAAAATTGTAATTATTTTTATTAAAAAAACAGAAAAACAAGTATGAGGATGAAGTCAATTAATAAATTATCCAAAAGATAAGCTTTGCATTGCAACATGTTTGAGTTCTGCAACAATAAAATGGCGGAATTGTGGTTTTGTTGAAACATATGTGTAGCTATTTCAACAAATACTCTATGACACTATATGGATCAACTATCACATGGTTATGAGTACAAATAATACATGTAGACTGCACACATTTGTTTCATCAGTCAACCAAACCCCAGGAAAAGGGTTAGGTGGAATCATTCCCTCATATCTCTATGTATTCCAACCCCCTGCTTTTCTCAATGGTACAACCCTCTCCTGTTGCAGAACTATGTACCAGGATGAATCCATCGCGATTTCTAGGGGCTTCAACTCACCTTTTGATGGCCTGTAGTCTCTCCTCCCTGTCTGCAATATCTATCGTGTTGATCCATTCCTCACACTGACTGCACACCAGTAAACTGTCTGGCAGACTCCGAAGAAAGTCCTGGAGGAAAAAAAAGAGACAAATGTCATCAAAATATGAGTCATTTTGGTTAGGCCAATATGGGGCGTGGGGAGCAATATTTGGCACTTTATCAAAGAAAACGTGTATACAACAACATTCAAATACACTGAACCCAATACCACTAAGGAATATATAACGTAAAAAAAAAAAAAGTGTTTTCACAACAAAATACTTTATTATAGCCCTATGCCATGTGACTTCTCATGACCTCTTATTAAAATTTATCCTATTCTCTTCCTTGCTGAATCAAATCTCAAAGACAACCCTTGGCCCGGTCGCTTCACGACTCCCTATCCAACGTACACAGCCAACTGATATTCCTAGCAACTCGGGGGCAGCGATTATGAGGACTCACAAGAAATCAGTGACTCTGACAAGCAAATCGTAGCCTCTGACCGACAAGGCACCAGCATGTCAACCAATCAGCTGTTATCTTGTTTGCAAATGGTCAACTTGGTTCTTGCTTGTATGTATATGTAGTGCATGTAGTATTTATTTGCCATGGTGGCAGAGAGTCATTTTCTAACAGTTTTTCAACATTTTGAAATCAAGAACCACTGCTTAAATGTTACATAAATTTCACATCTATGTTGTGAATAGGTTGAAGTCTGAATTGATGAAGATGTTATGTTTGCTCTGCTCAAGTTAAAGGTTTTTAACGATTCTTTTCCAAAAGATGTGGTTGTACATGTATAAATATACTGATGATCCCTAACTCATTTCAATGAAATTACGCCCCAATTATCTGCAGTAAGATCACAAAGCGGTGAGTCATTGAAATGAGTTAGTGATCATCGATATATTTATACATGTACAACCATATCTTTTGAAAACAGGGATGCCAGTTAGAATTGATCAGGGGGCCTGAAAATCACCTAAAATTAGCTATTGTGCACACAATAAAGCCTAAACTTTGGTCTAAAAATAACAATAAGCTATTGCCTGAAAACTGGCATCCCTGTGGAAAAGAACTGCCCCAATTATCTGCAATAAGACATCACAAAACGGTGAGGCGACGCATACCTTTAGAACCGATGCGGCGACATGGATGGACACATCATCCAGACTGCACTGCTCCCCAGCATCGAGGGCCTCCCGTAACTCACGACACACCCTGGCGTTGGCAGACTTTCTGAAGATACCCGTCACAAACGGAGCCTGGTGGTAGAGGGTGGTGAGGAGGTCCATCACGGGCTTGGGAAGGGTGTTGTCAGGGCACACCATGCTCAAGGGAAGACCAAATAACCTGGAGGAGAGAGATGGGGAGAGAGAGGGTGGAAGAGGACCTGGTTATTTATAGTGCTGGTGTTGTGTTATGAAATTTAGAGAGAGAGAGAGGAGAGAGAATGAGAGAGAGAGGAGAGAGAATGAGAGAGAGAGGAGAGGAGAGGAGAGAGAGAGAGAGATAGAGAGAGAGAGAGAGAGAGAGAGAAGGGGGGGGGGGGACGGAGAAGAGATGAAGAGAAGATTGAAAGACAAACAGAAGTATAGAGACAGACATACTGATAGTGACAAATATAAAGCATGATACAATAGAAGAGACTACCAGAGCGAGAGAGATACTGAGAGGAGGGCAGAGGAATGAGAAAAAGTGAGAGAGAGAGAGAGAGCGAAAGCAAGCTACTTTATGGGAAAGAGAGAGAGACAGAGAGAGAGAAAGAGAAAGACAGACAGTGAGTTTGCTAAAAATATTACCTTGCATGAGGTGAAATTGGTGATGATCCCGGTGATGACCCATCTTTATTTGAGATACTCCTCTTGAAGGAAAGCTTGAAAGGAGACTTGCGCCCTTTCTTCAGTCTTCTCTGGATAGCTGAGGAGTCTATACATGGAAAAGAAAGGGTCGAGCTGATAAATCGTCTTGCCATCACATCATCACAACTCTATTACAAATCATTGCATCTGCTCTATTTTCAGACAATTCCATATCTCAAATTTGATGATTTCAGTAGCTTTTAAAGCCCCACTGTACTACTTATAGCTACTTGCACCCTCTATAAAGCAAACAATACCTAATATGTGCCTGTTGGTCCCCCATGATCCCCTTTTCTACATTGTATGTTAATTGAGAGCTGATTTGATGAGATAACCAACTGTCAGTGACCTTGCAGGAAGGTCTAATCCCCCCTGGCCAAACTAGTACAGACAGGGTTTAACAGTTACTGCAGCTTATTATTGATAACAAGTTTTATGAAACAGGGCATATTTACCGATTCCTCCTGAACCAGTCTTTCCCTTCCTCCTGATGATGAACTGACATTGATGTTCTCTCAGTTCGTTCTCAGCGGATGAGAGGTGCTCCATCTCAGAACTAAACACCACATCACTTGGTTTGTCTTGTGCATCGCGTATGTGACTCATCTTGATAGCGTATGGATACTCGTGACCTGCACAAGAAGAGAGAAGAGTCAATTCCAAATTCATCTATACCAGTTTCACATCAATCTTTTATATATCAACAACAAAATGTCAATTCTTCCTAGTCTGACTTTAGCATCCTGTAAAAAAAAAAAAAAAAATACTTCTCAATATTTTATCCACAATCCACAACTACAATACACTATTCTTCTTTTCGTACACTGTAGTTCCACATAAATTTCATCTAGTTTCTAACAAAATTTGTAGTAGAGCAGAGGAGAAGGGGATTGTTTCATAAAACTATCTTTTTCACACCTTTGGTTCCTATTATGACTAAAGGTGAATATACAAGCTCCAGTGTCAGGAGTGGCTTGACATTTTACATACATACATACATACATACGTACGTACATGTAATGCGCTGTTATGCTTTACATTAACCCACTCCCCCACAACTCATGGATAAAAATTAAACATCCACATGACTTACCTATGAGAGGATAGAGAGAGTCTTCTCTGCCTGACTGGACCCAGAGCTGGTAATCATTTCTCGCTTCTTCTGGCATACCAAACTCCTGCATGGCCATATCAAGCAGGTTACTTGAATGCTGATGGTTACCAATCTGCAGGGTTTTGGACTGCAAAACAAAGAACATAAGAACAGAAACATTACATTACATGTTAATCATGCGCATCTGTATTTTATTTTAAAAAAATACTTATAGAACAAAAATACTGATGATTTGTGTTATTCAACAATATACAAATAGAGAAGATCTATCTGACAGCATATCAGCAAATACTTGTCCATTTTGATTGGCACGACAAGAAGATCACATCAGAAAGAGTTTAATTTCCTAAAACAAAGTCCTTCTAAAGTTACACTGCTACTGCCAGTGCGACTCCTCTGCGATCGAATGCCAGCACACAGCGACAAGTTACAAGTCTGTGTTGACCAAATAGGGCAAGGATTAGACTGACAGCCAATTAGATTCTATCCCACAACTTACAGCTTTCCCTTAGCGCCAAAGCGGAAGCAAAGATAATCATCACAAATGACATCATCAGAGGCTAAAACTCATAATTTGGTTTGTGAGATCCCTCTTTACTAGCCAAGACATGCAAGACATCTAGTCTCTACTAAGAAGGCATCATGTTAATACTAGATTTTGCATGTCTCTATGATCATTATACAATAACAAACTTGAACATCTTAGAAAGGATCTCTCACAATGATGCTAAATTACTTTGATGCTAAAAACATATTCAATAAATTACTAGTTCCCCACTGCTTGATATATTCATTTTGACATGGAAATAAATAAAAGTAAATAGAAACAGCTCCATGTAACTATGAGCTGAGAGTAGCATACACTTTGATGATAAATGTGTTTTGTTTTCTAGAGCTTGCGCATGCTACAACTAGACAAAACTGAGCTACATGTAAGCCAGGGGGGAAGTTTGTATGACAACAAATCTTGGATTTTTAGTCACCGTCTGAGAAGGAGACCTGAAGACTGCAGATCACAAATCAGTGGGGAGTTTTCTGACGTAATCTAATAGGGAAGTGGTCGGGACAGGTGAAAAGTTCATCTTTGTGATGCAGATGAGATTCTTTGAATTAGTTCGGGGGGGGGGGGGGGGTTCAGAGAAGGTTGACTGAAAACTTCTTCTCTGTCTCTCGTGCATGATCAATACTTGATACAAATCATTGTTCCTTCTACGTTACATAATAGGAATATATGCATCAAGACATGAGTAATTTTTGCAATTTCATTTTTTAAAACTCAAACCATCAATAATCTGGAAAGTAAGAGAGAAACTGAGAGAAAAGGAGGGGGGATTAGGTGGGGGAGAGTATACTATTTGATTTATCCTATGAGCCCTTGCAAGATTTGGTCAATAAGCCTGTCAGATTTGTTGATAATCCATGTTAATTCTTACCGGAAATGCGGAGTACTCTTGGTCTCTATTGAGAACCCTGACTTGTACAGTCTTGCCTTCGTCTTCTTTCCTCTTCACCTCAATGTGCCTAGAATTAAAATTAAAAACATCAAATCAATGAAAATATAAAAGATTCATCATTTACTGTCTGGTGAATCTATTCGACATGTAATAACTAAAAAAGAAAAACAACAGGGAGGATATCAGTCCCAGGTATTCAACACTATTGCGGTCAGGTCTGAACATGTTTACACTGAGACTTTTACGATTCATTTGTGATTAAAACAAAACTGACACAAAGTGCTTGCCAATTTCCAAGAAACAATGAAATAAAAATTGACTAACGCTAGTGGTTTGAAAGATTCAATCTTCATTCGAGTTTGGAAAATGTTGCTTCTGTGTAAGATAGAGTTTACCCTGTATGTTTACCCACTGTATGTGTTTGCTGTGACCACAACCTACAGTGAGGGTATAAGTGCCCTTTCAAGATCTGTATTCAGGGGAACAGGCATACACCCTCTTCAACTTCCGGAAAATGTATTAAGAGTTGCTATAAGGTAACAGACCAACTTAATAAAACATTTGATAGAGAAGGCAAATATCCACGCAGCTGTATACATTACATCTCATCTAGTCTAGAGAAGGGCCAAATCTGGTACCCATTACAAATCTGGGGCTCTCAGTATCCAGTTTAAATCACAAGTACAAATTGGTTGCTAATTCACCCTAGTCAAACCCTAGTCGAGGGAGAAAGTGTGTTTGATTCAAAGGGTGAAGGTTGGATCATATCTTTCAAGTTTCAGGTCTCGTGAGATGAAAATTTGAGGGAAGTCTAACGAGGAGTAAGCCAAAAACAAATCTCAAAACTTCCTCTCTATTTTTTTCTTCAAGTTGGTATGTTACTGTTAAATTTGTAAGAGACTCATACACTCCTACCCAGAGTATAAACGTAGTTTGGGAACTGTCGCATTAAATGGCCTAGGAGTTGGTTCTTATCATCCTACATCTAAACTGCCCTGGTATTTCTACATGACAAGCTTTTATACTGCAAGCTAAATGGACACTGAACAGGATGATATTTTACAAAAATGTAAATGCATCCCTTAAGCTTTGCAGTTTGTAGTCACAACACAACATATTATGATAAAATATATATAGAGGGAATCATATTTGAGTTTGAAGAATGAAGTCTGAAAGAGGCACTCACACTCCCACAAGTCAAATAATTCTGATTGACAGGGTGAAACATCCCTTTAAACAAGACCAGGGTGTGATCAGAAAATCATCCAATTGAAACCTTGGAGACGATTCAAGTAACGTTTAATATGAACATGGCCTACCATGCTGATGTGATTTGTTGTGTGTGTGTGGGGTGGTTTGTAACATGATCCGGTGTGAACAGATCCAATAGAGAAATACCACGTTTTTCTTATTTCATTTTATGAAGAACGTCAATGCTGCCGCCGTGTACACGAGAGAGGTGGATCGGAAGTCACATAATGACATTTGGTTTGTGATCCCATTGTAAGCCTCTCTCTCTCTCTCTCTCTCTCTCTCTCTGCACTATCTCTCTGTGTGTTCAACTCAAACAGACCTCACGCTAACCCATCTTAAACAAACCCCCCTTGCTTTTTAATCAAATAAACATCATAAGTCAAAAAGTATTGATAAGCCTTCCATATGGCAGATGTAGCTGCATTGGCGGTGAATTGATTTTTATTTTAATGGTATCCTGGAAGAATACTGAAAGACATCAATTACAGGTCGAAAGGGAATGTACAGAGAGGCTCGAAACAAGGAGATGTTTTGAAGAGGGAGCCGGCTTGTCCTTGATGCTATGTATTCTACACCATTCAATATTGACTGTTACACTCAGAACTATCAAGTACCTCTCCCAAATGGCACCAGAGACTTCTTTAAAAAGAATGTTGTTTGTAAGAAAGAAACTCTACAAAAAGTACCTGTATCTAATGTCTCCTTGCGATTGAATACACTAGTACACTGAAAGGTATGGTACAACACATCATTGAAAAAAGCTGTTCTGAGAGGTTGCAATAATAGGCTAACAGTCACTATTCTACACGTAATGAAGTATGAACTTAAACCCTGGACCAAACACTAAACCTAACCCAAACCCTAACGAAATAAAGCTCAGAGCAATTTTCACCAGAGCATACATGCTCGTCAGAGAACT
Source organism: Strongylocentrotus droebachiensis (assembly GCA_035222895.1). NCBI lineage: Eukaryota > Metazoa > Echinodermata > Echinoidea > Camarodonta > Strongylocentrotidae > Strongylocentrotus > Strongylocentrotus droebachiensis. The sequence goes on from JAVYIG010001977.1 coordinate 48,309, forward strand.
GTCCTAGACACAGAGAGACATGGTGAAAACAAAGAAAGTTTTTCTTACGTGCTAAGTTTCTGCCACCACAGCTCCCTCTCTTGGTTGGATGCAAACGTGAGCACCACGTTGTTGGTCGGCCAACCCAGGACGAAGGAACAGTCATGTGACTTGATGACCTCACTGACCTCGTCGATACAGGTGTTAAGCCAGAGCTCCCCGACCCTTAACCTGTGTTTCAGTCTGAGGGATGTGGCTGACCTGATCACAAAGAAAGGGGCAAGAAGATAGTTGATGAATTTAAGAAGGATTGAACAAGAACTTTGGTACAGCCGACAGATTAGAAATGAATAAGTAAATTAATCAATTGTCCACCTACATAGGGTCACGGGAGACCCACAGGTGTGATACACATGGTAAAAGTTTGCCAGGCAGTAGATAGGCCTACAGGATTACCACATCTGGAACAGACTCTGTCATAAGCCAGACTGCCTCGACCTGAGAGGACTGTGAACGAATCACCTTTTTATTTCTATGCTTTGTTTCTTTACTTCTTTGCTTGTTTGATTATGTTTATTTTCACCAAAGAGTCCCAAAACTTTGAAGAATGTGCTAAAACGGAAGATCCTTACTTTGGTTTAGCGATGAGCAGAGTATCGTTCATGAGAACCAGGTATCTGCTCTGGATCTGTGGTCCAATGGAGATCTGTACGGGTCCCTCCATGATGTAGAGCCTCTTGCAGGGCGGTGCTTCGGCTGTAGGAGAGGGGAGATCCCTGGACCCAACGTTGGGCATGTTCAGGCTGGTTGATAGTGATAGTGAGCCCAGTTCCAGGGCCATCATGCTGCCTGGAGGACTGTTATTGTTGTTGCTGTTGAAGAGAAGAGACAAAAGTAGAAATAAATTATTATTTAATTAAATGAAGGAGTAGATCATCATGTTATTATGATCGTTTATTTATGGTACAGACAGTTTAATAAAAATACAAGTGAATTAACAGAATTGCCACTGCTTTCCGATGGTTGCGGACATATACAATGCCTTCGAGATCCTATATTTAAAAAAGGATTTTACAGGGCTAAAAGATTTATATACCATAAGTTGAATACCCGGTACTATGTCTTGCTACAGTTTCATCAAAATGCTACATGGGAATGATAAGGCTGTCAAACAGGACTGTACATTACTACATTTTGATATTGATGATCATTAAAGCAAATATTCTTTCACAACATGTAGAGCAAAATGGGTTAGGAGAAGAAGGTTGTATATTGTATGGGTCCTGGGATGAGGTGTAGAGGAAAGGTTGAAGGGGCGAAGTAACCCCAGGCAGGACCACCATACAGGTGGCTTGAGGGGTGCTAGATGGAGGTCTTGGTGGCCAAGGGGTGCAAGTGTTTAACCCTATCTGGGCCAGCTCCGGAGTTTGGATGTGGGTTGAGTGACACGGGTAAACATGTCAAGTGGTAGCCGGAGGAGGGCTGGCGTTGAGGGAGGGAAGGGAGGCTGGGGCTATCGGCAAGGTTGCTGTCTTGGGTTATTTGTATTGGAAGACAAGAACAGAGGGAAGAGGAGAGCGCAGATGGAATGACAAGCAGGAAAAGGCTCCAGAAATAACACATACCAAATACAATAGCTAGAGTATACTGGAGGAGGAGTTATTATCAGGAATAACTCCTTGGTGAACAATGTACAGGGAGGATCGTGGAGAAAGAGAAATTGAAGAACAAGAAAGAAAAGTAAACTTGACAAACTTGAGAGAGAGAGGGGGGGGGGATGATGATGATATATGATATGATTGAAATATTCAGACATTTCAGAGAGACAAAAGAGAAACAAAGAAAAAGAAAAAAAGAAGAAAACAAAGAAAAGAAATTTGAAACAATCAAGAAAGAATGCAGATATCGATATGGCATGGTCTATAGGCAACCATTGCAACATATGATGAATCATTTACATGTAGGAAATGAATAACTCCAAGAGCCTGATGCATATCTCCTTTGAGTATGAGTAATGTCACCAACTATTTGAATGCTTCTCAGTAATTTGTCAGTCAAGATGCCCATTGCTTGAATGTAAAGCAATACTCCACACTTACTCCCATTTTCCGAGAAGAGGAATGCGAAATCAAAAATTTGATTAGTGGTAACGAGAACTAGAACGATATTTGGAAGAAGGAGAAATTGGGCGAGGTGTGTCTGTGAGGTGATCGTGGTTTCTGAAACGTATCAAATGGAGGATGAAGACAAATATCGCCTGTGCCATTTCACAGTATGACATGTCCAAAAGAATGGAAGAAGTTCTGTTTTAAGGATTGGAGCAGGTATTTGAGGCTGACCCCTGTTAACCCTTTGCATTTGAGAAGAATGACTGGGGGCCATGAACTGTCAAGTATGACCACATCATCATTCATGAATGTTATGAATAATACTTCTGACACCACAAAATGTATTTATATTTTCGATTTCTCTCTCTCTACCTCTAACTCTTTCTGTCCTTCCTTCTTTTTCTCTTGTTCTCATTCTTCTTCATCTTATATGTACACTATTTTCTCCCTTTCCTTTCCCTTTCAGTTTCAGAAGAACCAACATTACTTTAGTTACTACACATAACTAAAAACAAATCTACCATACTCTCCCAACTTCTACAAATCTTCCCATTTTGAAAAAATAAACCAAATCGCATACACAATATGGCAACCAGCTCCACCAGTGAAAAGCTTTAGAGGATGAATTGCTCCAATGAGGAGCACTATCTGTGTGACTGTACGAGGTCAAAAGGTTGTCCATTGGTATGCAGAAGAGCTGCGTTGATTTCTCACACACTGCCCAATTCGATGAGAGAGAGAGAGAAAGAACCAGAACTCGGCCAAAGTACAACAAATGTGGCAGCATTAAAAAACAAATTTGGTGATAATTTGTGCTCTTTTTTTTTTACTTCTAAGAAGCAATGTAATATAATATGTACATTTCCTCCAAGAGTTCCAGGATGAAAAGTATGTATTGTAAAAACTATAACTGTTTTTATCATTATTATAAGAATCCATGGTCAAACTATTATTATGGCCAAACAAGGAAGATCCATAGACTGAAATACTCATGTAATTATGTAGCAGACATAGGCCTATGCCTTAAACTGATATCATGGAGATTTTGTTGATGAACAGAGGTTGTCCTACAATCGTCATAATATTCACAACATTTTTTCAGAGCCACTTCCCCTTCTGAAATACAATGCTTTTTTCTCATAACAACTGTCACACCAGACATGGAGTGGTATCCCATCATGCACAGCGTCACATTCGACGGTCTCCACATTGATATCCCAGCACGCATAGCATATTTGATGGACTCCCTATCGATACAAGCAACCTTTTTTACACCTTCAACCCAAAATATTTTACGATTTGAAAAGAGGATGGTATTGAATTGAGATCTAGACAAGACACGGCTTTATGATTTCAATTTATCAGAACAGGAAGTATCCAACTGTCACGTATTACTGATAAACGTGAACAAAGTTGTCATAATATATCTGGTGTACAGAAAAAACATAAAATGGTGGTGAACGCAAGCAGAGACCCATCTGCTGGATTCCAAGAAGATCATTATCTTCTACTTTAACTAAGAAGTAGTATCCTTTTGCCTCTATAGCAGAAAATAAATGTATCATAATTTGTTTACATTTTATATATATATATATACATATTTTGTTTTAAAGAGGGTGTGATATTGTGAAAGAAAATAAGGAAAACAGGAAGCAATATCCCACAGAGAATCTTCAAATATGCTTATTTACAACAACAAAATCTGCAAAGTAATGCTATTCACCTCCGATGTTTGTTGATGTAATCCCTCGACATGCTGAAATATTAATCCATCCAATTGCCTAATAAGCGTAGAGGATAACTCATCTCAATTGAAGTCTAAAGAAAGCCCTCTAGGGTAGGTTATGACATGATACCGATCAAACACGGTATATGTTCATACAGACATTAGCTAGCAGCATATGCATCTGCCACTCGAATATCTGTATCAGTATTACAATTCACACATTATCCTATTAAAGAAACAACATAAGATGAGGACCATGGTAGAAACATTTAGATCAGACCATGGTCCCTGTCAGGTTCTTCAGTAGGTCCATGGTTCTTCCAAGATGCTACAAATCCTGCTTTCCGATTCCCATGACATTGTTTTCACTGGAAAATGGAAGTGTGATGAATCAAAGTGACAACGCAAGATCTCCTGTAGTACCTTACAAGTCCCTCTCTTCAATAACGACTTCCAACTCTCCATGTAAATCTGTACCCATATGGCGTTGGAAGCTTTCCAAAGACATATCACATAACCATGATGAAAACACGTCCTACTTTGTATTCTTGGTGATGTGTTCCAAACTTGCCAATAACAGACACCATAATAGGGCCCAGACTTCTAGTAATGGTTTCATCAGAAAAACAAGCAGAAGGTAAAAGAAGTCCTTTACTTGAGCCTCCAGAAGTCCTATAGTTCTGCCTAGACAAAATTAAAGAAATTTGCCACATGGAATACACTGTACGTCTAACATGCATGAATCCTTTAAGCTGCAATAACAGATCTTCCCTTTACACAGAAATGGCATGATACTAAAATCACATTTGCGGGTTGTTTTCTATAATCCCCCAAATAATACATTCTTCTCAGCTCATTACCTTCGTTTCTCTCTCTCTCTCTCTTTTCAGTTCTTTATATCTCTTCCTGTTATTTGTTTGTTCTCTCTCTCTCCCTCTCTATATCTCTCTTTCTCTCCTGCCTAGTCAATTTTGTTGGGGTTCCTCTATAGTAGTTTTCATGACATCACTATTCCGCTCCATCAATCATGGGATCTATTCTGCCCATACAAAGTCAGGCCGATTTCAAAAGCTACAGGTACGCAGGCAGAGAGAAGCTCTTTTGTGCCTTCGCTGTGTTGACAGTCCTGGCATCTTTCTGCACTGTCATGATGATAGGGAAAGGTGACAAGGGTGACACGCATCAGGGCAACATTCCTTACAAATCACCGAAAATCACTTTGTATAGTACCCAACAGAACTGGTTGCCATGCCAATTGATTATTTTACCATTATAATTGATATTTGAAGCAGGCAGTAAAGAATATAACTAACAGAACTACATGAAGAGGAAATTATTATTATCTCCAATACAATTGCCAAGATGGAAATGAATTGGGTAAACTGGTGTTAAAGGTACTATGTCCCTTTTGCAGCCAACATTAAATTCTGTAGAACTTTGCAGGAATTAGGAATATGTCATGTATGTCCGATCTGTGAAATTTAAACGTACGTTAGCAGTGTCCTCATATTCAAATTATGCAAGGAAACCCGTTTACTTGCTAGACTTCACTGTCAGACACTATTGAGTGACTGACTGGCTTTTTTTCTTCTTTGGTAATAACATACATGAAAAGAGTTGTAAAGGGTACATGAGCATTTGTCTACATCAATAACCCACTTCTTGTGATGGCCAAGATTAAACTGATTGAATCTTTGCGCAGCATAAAACGTATGACCATTCGGTACAATTGTCTGAAAATCAAGACTATTACTTTTGGGCTCTATAGCCCTAAAGTCGATATGACATCTAATAGTCGTTATTTTCCCACTTGAAGACATTTTCAAGCCCCTCCTTTTTTAGGGAAGTTCTAAATTAGTATTATCTTTCAAATGCAGTTGGAATTTAACTTTTTCATTTTTTGGCCTGCAAATGGGACATAGTACCTTTAATATCATTTTTTAAAAATGTAAATTGTCTAAGAGTGCTATCAATAGCATCACAGGATAAAGCTACATGTAAGCCTATATTATTCACTTTTTTATGATAGAAATCAATTATTTACAAGCCCATCTGATACATAGAAAGGCCTCAATCAATAGTTCAATGAATTAACGGTAGATAAACCTACTTCAATGATACAAAATAGCCTTATGATAATAACCTGAATTATAACAATAGTGACAGTTTAAATAGATGTGATATCATATGAAAGATATATATCTATATAGGTCATATTTTAGCCTTCTGCCATACAAAGTAGCTTCAATCATAAAGACACGGTTATCTAGATAGATGAAATTCAACGTCAAAATGACGATAGTTCAGGCCAAGGTTAATGCTTGAGGGTGAAGGGTGCGTGGTGAGCTGAGAAATGTACAAAGATCAACCATGGTGATGGTGACCCACAATTAGGAAACAAAAATGAAAGTTGGAAACCCGATACCTTGAATATTCATTTTTCATATTTCAGCTCATCCAAAAGAATGCTTGTTTATTACTTTCATATCTCCCCTTGATTCAGGGGTGTCGCTAGAAGGGGTGGGGGAAAGGTGACACCCGTCGTTAAAAAAATTCTGTCAGCAAATTTCAAATATTTTTATAGGCTGTGCGCATAACTCAAAAAGTGACAACTGTTATTTTTTTAATGCCGGTTGGAATATTTTCTGCTTCCTTATCTAAAAAGAAAATGGTAAGCTGCCCCCTCCTTTAGAAAAGTTCAGCAATGCGCATCTGTTCCTATTTTCAGTAAACTTGATAGTCATAGTTCTCCAAGCACAACATTTCTAACGCAAAGACAGAGACTAAAACAATACTATGATAAAATATTAACCTTTACGTTTGTAAACAAAGGTATTGTCCCATATGCTTCATGCACCTGATATTTTGAGAATTTGATCTAACTAAACAGTGCGCTCAAGAACAATGCATAAAAGTGCAAGACACCTCTCTGTTTACAAACCCAAACAGAAACATTCTTTAATATCAGATGAACTCATATTAAATTCTTTACTAAAGTAACAAGTCTGAAGAAAAGTACCCTCAGGCCATAACGCTGGATGCTTTTCAACAATTTCATATCATTTGTAAATACATTTTTTTTTATCTCTTTAAAAGTCTGTACAAATATCTCATGGCTGTTTTTCCCAAAATTGTGTTTTTCCCATATTATTCAAACACTGCCTGATTGTGTGAAGATGAAGTGGATTATTGTGTGACTTTGCTCAGCTTTCCATGGCTGTGACGCTGTACTACAAACTTGCTACATTCTTGTGGTTGAATGAAAATAATATGAGTAGAAAAAGAGAGATTCATTGGAGGGGGTATAATGAGGATCCTGTTGTGTTATATCTAGGGGGCTTTGGACACACACACTTGTACACCTTTCAGCTAGGCTCAATGGTAATAGAAAAACATGCTTTTAAAAACAAGCTTTTAAAAACAAGTACTTGTGAAAAGCAGGAAGGGGAAAAATAATTGTTGAAGGGAATGTTATGTTGTTGAAATAGCAATTCTGTACATGGAAAACATGAAAGGGAGTGATAGAAATGAAAATCACAAAGAAGAGACAAGCAGATATTGAGGACAATAGTGATTAGCAGCTTCATCAACAGATACTCCCAGGTACCAAAATGGAATGTTTGCAAAATATTATGTTTTTCACCCTTGTGAAAGAGCTAGAGAGAGATAGGGTAAATGCTTTTGATGGCTTCATGAATCCTGGATTTTTCAAACAGAAAGGGATAACTCTTGCATCTTCCAGTTTTGGTCGATGAGGTCTAGGCCTAAAGTGCCTGGTTTAACTTCTCATAAAGCTGTGCATGACTGCAAAAATATATCTTTTTCAGAATATATGAAATATATACATCAGTCCGCAGGCATTTAGGCCTATCTTTATAATGCTTGGTTAATAAAAACCTTATATATCCATAACTACAGACTATTTAAAAATGTTCCTCAAGCCTTGCCCTCTTATTTTCTATCAAAGTGCAGTTGGTACATCAATGCAAGTCAAAACTTAATGTTCAAAATTCAGAACAAGAGGTAAACCAAAAGATATGGCTTTGTTTTGACATTTTCAGAGCTGAGCTTTGGAATGGCTAAAAGAGACAAGATATTCATAGCTTGCTAGAGGGTCCCTGGGTATAAAGCAATATAATATCAATATCTCTGAAATTTACATCGGGAATGATAAATGGACAGGGAGTCTTGTTTATCTACATTGATCTTTAACCCCACAGGCACGCACTCATCAATAATAATTTCTACTTATCTCTATTTGAATAGCCGATTTTTTGGCACTAACAAGTAAGAAGCCGCCTTGGAATGTAAATAGAGCTATCAGAGAGGCTTGCTTATCAGGAGAGCCGACATGACAATCTGCACGATTTAAATAAACACGTTGCGGTTACATCTGCGTGTATGAAATTCTTTTCTTTCATGACATTGACAGGGAACCTTATTATTTCCTAATATGAATTTAGTAAACAGGGTACTATCACGCTTTTTAGCAATATGCACTGGTGGTCTTATTAGTAAATGAAACTGTGATAAAGGTTATGGTCAATGACTTAGAAAATGAGGAAGTACAGAGTCATTTTGAAACTGAAGCCTAAATGATAAAATAAAAAAACTTGATGTGAAAATAATAACATGCAATTAAAGAGCAGCGGGAGAAGGGAGACAGAGGAACAGAGGGATAAGGAGAAGGAGGAGTTCAAGGAGGAGAAGCTGGAGAAGGAGAGAGGGAGAGAGGGAGAGAGAGAGAGAGAGAGAGAGAGGGAGAGAGAGAGAGGGAGAGAGAGAGAGAACAGTTGAGCAGCATATGGGGAAGAGACGGGAACAACAGACAGAAATGAAGAGGATAGAAAGACAGCTCGAGAGATGAACGTACATTAATTTAAAAATGATTAATGCACTCTTTTAATTTTCCAATGAAAAATACAGGATGCACAGATTTGGGAGCAAATAAACAGGTAACCTAGGAATTCACAGAGTATTTTCTAATGTATTAATAATCTAATAACATGTTCATTACCTCTTATCCTGAATTGTCTTGAGTTTAGAAGAGGTGGCTAGCGCACTCCTGATGACCATCACAGGGGCTGACCGCCGCCTCGTCGACAGGGCTTTGAATTTCTGTAAAGAAAAAATGAAAGGGAAACACAAGTAAATATAAAGGATGTCTTACATGCTGGAAAGTGTAATAATAGTTTCTACTAAATTCTTAAAAAATATGATTTTGTATTCATCATTGATACAAGTTTATATAAGTAAATGGAACTGGAGTAAGCCAATCACCCATGTCATTAAATCTGAAAATCTGAAAATCTGAAAATCTGAAAAGGTAAAGGGAATACACTATAAAGTCAATCATTCTGGGGGGTGGAGATAGTATAATTTAATCCTCTTTTAGTCTCTTTAAATCATAACTAACATTCTGCATAATCAAATAGTCTTCATACGATTCCACTCATTCCTAAATAAAATAATAAATTGTCCTTCAGTGTTATGTTGCAATGTGTACATGATCAATCAAATACCACAATTGTTTAAATTTTAAGTCAACACTCGACCCACATTATATCTCAAGTTAAAAATGTATTTTTGTGTTGGTTCTCTTTACATCAAATTCCTGTTGAACAAGAGTTCTTCCTCAGTAATATTATACATCAATTTTATTCTCAAATGTAGACACAAAACCACAAAGCATTGAACAAGTTGACACACTATATTTGCTCTTGCCAACTTTTTTTAAATCAATATTTATTGTGGTGGTTGCAATACATTTTAGTTCCATTAATACACTTTGACTTTGAACCAATGAACCGTTCATGTAAAGACCATGTAGCTGATACAAATATCTCTCATCATTCCATGCACACCACATACTGTGCAATGAAGAAAAAAATCCTTCAAAAAGGAACAAAAACCTTTAATGCCTCGATCTGTATCAACCTCACACCTTGTATTTATACAAAGAAAAATAGTAAAAGGGTCATTATATTAAATCTTGTCTGATCAAATCAAAGCCTCTTTGTACGCATCTTCCTTTTCAGGTTAAAAACACACACAAATATAGGATTGTAGACCTTCGTACATGCTGCTCTACATGAGAGCGAAAAGTAAACAGTGTCCATAAATGTGTTACTTCAGTGCAGTATGACAGTTTTGAATTATTCAAGAAAATATATGTAGCTTACCCATATATTTACAAATTGCACGAACATTCTCAATATATAGGTGTCGATATCTGCTGAGTGGTTAGCTGAGATTCCTAATCAGATTCTACCGATAAGTTTGAAGGTCTAGAGTTTTTGACTGAAGAAATGCTGCCGCAGGTTCGATCCATAGATATATACCACACTATTTGAGAGTTGCAATAAGAACTTGGGCATGTGAGGGATCGCCATACTGCTGTAATATCCTCCAATGACAATCAAATAATGAAATGCAATTTCAAAATATGGCAATTTTGCTCAGATCTAAACCAGAAAAATTTATACCAGCATATCAGAGAGGAAAAATACCACCGTGCATGCCAAACAAGATGATGTTTGCATCATTTCAAACTTGTCTTGCTATATCCAATGAGTTTTACTGGTGCTTCCGAGGGTATTGCACATCCGGTATTGGTCTAACTCGTGAGGTAACTGCACACCAAGTCAAGAGTATCTCTTCAAAATATCAAATTCATCATTTGGGCCTCAGTATCATTTTAACAGTTTGTAAAAAGGTCCCATGGCAAATTGGCAATGTACTAAACCAAAAAAGGGGAAAAGAAAATCTATTTGAAACGCTACATGTACATCACGCGTACATCTCACCAATGAACTTTCTACAATAGGTCCATGCTACAACGTTCAAAACTTCTGGTTGGTTTGATATAATCATGGACCTTGGCGGGAATTTTGGACTCAGTCTTGGCTAATACTGGCGCCAGACTGGTATAGATAACATGCAAGGCACTATGAAGTACCTCGATAGTAGGATCAAGGAGTGTAATAACTCCTTGGTTGGATCAAATATCTTCAGACCATGGTGTATGTTTTTGCTTTGGTAATACCCATATATTTATATGCAGGTAGGGATATATATATATATACTGTTCAAATTATACTAATAAGCTTGTCATTGTCATAGGCAATGGCCAAGAATAACCCAATTTATCAAACATGTAGGTCTGTAGTATGTACACATATCATTATGCAAGAGAAATACAGATGTATCACTGTGTTAGGAATTTGTGAGCTCAAATGGTTAGCTAATTTTAAAAAAAAAAACTACTTGAGAAATATTTAGAATGAAAAATGGCTATAGGTTCTCACACTAACGATAAGCCTGGTTTATGAATGTTATTGATAATCAGTTTGTATATTTTAAACATCCATATATTATGCAATATGCTTTTGTAATCTAAAAATATTTCAAAGTTTTGATATATGGTAGATTTATTGAAAAGTGCTGGAAGCGACCATGACAGAAGAAAATATTGAAGGATAGAAAGACTGACCAATATGTCTGTTTGGATCCAGAAGGGCGTTAACTCATATACTTTGACCATGGACCTAGTGTTAGTTAGGTCCATGGTTTGATCGATACAGAGTTAGTGCCCTTCTGGCTGTGAACAGATGAAATATAACAAAAACTCACATGAAGATGTCTTCTCCTATTGAGATCCCAATCCGTGCTGAAAGCATTATCCATATTTGATCCCTTTTTTTAAATCCAAGTAAAATTGAACAAATCAGAGACAAAAAGTATGTATCCACTGCGACAACCAGAGGACACCACCGAACAAGACACTTGAACATAAAAGACACTTATTGTGTCATAATAATAGTACTACAAGACAAGCTGTTATCATTTTTAAGTCACCTCCTACTTTTGTCTCAAATGGTAAATTTCAAAGTCCATCGCTTGCAAATAAATCTGTAATCTCCTTGATGATAATTACCAGCTGATTAATGAAGTAGATTGTGAGTCTTCGATTATGACCACGATGATCTTTCTACTTGATATAGAAATACCATCATCATACGCTCCAATCTTGTCTTGTAACCATTCATACTGTGCATCATAACTAGTAAACAATGAGTAATACTTGGAATTCCATTCTGATTTCAAAGAAGGTAGAAGAGGGCATGAGGTGACTGACTTCAGCATCACTGATATTGCTTACCGGTATACCAAGAACGAAGGACTTCATTATTCACGCATAACTTGAGTAGTATCATGTCATAACTACATGTAGAGCAAAGAAGAATTCCAAACTAGATTTCAATCAATCAGAGTTTAGTTTACTATTCTACTACAGTATTAACCAATATCATTCATAACCTCATAAGACACATCCTAGCTGCTTGTAATAATGAAGAAAGAAATCATGTCATCTCTCAGAGTTAAATCAAACAGGATTGCGAAGACTCTCAAGAAATCAACCTTAGGGCAATTTCAAGACCCTATTGTATTGCCCATAGAAATAATGTTCGGATAAATACATGGGCACCATTTTCATGTTTGCAGATTTCAATAGGTCATGAACAAGGCTTTCGAATTTGCCTACGGTTGATGTTTTAAAACTCTTTGCGACTCGCGCTGTCATAACTATCTTGCTGATAATTGCTTTTAGAATGGACTGGGTCAATGTTTTTGCGGTTGAAATAATGGGTGGGCTTGGTACCTCCTTTGCATAATAACTGTTTACATTTAATGGGATTTCATCGATAAACAAACCAAACTTGTTACTTCAAGACAAAGATAACTTACAAAGCATTTATCTTAATCTCCACTCAGGGATGGGTGATTATTGCTTCTACTACAGAATGATAAGGATATTGGTCCCTTTAATCTGGTTCTACATATCTATTGCACTTCAAAAAAGATAACGTCATGAAGTGCACTGTCACATGCTCCTGAGGCAACTGTTCCAGGCTTTAATTCGTCAAGGATATAAAGTTAGGGTCGACTTTACGACTGGCTTTCAGGGGAGGTTTAGGGTTAGGATTAGGTAGAGTTTCGTCCAGGTTTGAAGTAAGGTACTCATTTTAATAGAGTAGGGGATATTGACCATGGAGCATTTGTTAATTGATAACAGGTTGTGTAACCCAATATTGGTCCTAAGTTAAAATTGGTTATCAATGCCCGTTACATCATGAAATAATGAGGCCATAAATGATGTGTAAATGGAGATGTGAATATATGGGTAATTGCTCACCAAAGTCACATACAATACCTAAAGATATGTCTGTCATTATTAACAATAACGAACTAATAAAATATAGGCCTGGCATTGTACACAAATATCTTGAAAATCCTGGTACACTGCAGCTACTAAAAGCTCAGTAATCTAAGCCTTATTATGAAATCCAGATTAAAATAGAACGTTTTAACCTTGCATTGAATCGCTAAATGTGTTTCATAATACTGATTTAGGATGAGTTATTCCTCCAATCATCATAACTCTCCCTGTAGAATGCTTTCCTTTGTCAAGAATGGATACATGGATCCAGTACAATGACCACACGTAGATTGCGCACACATACATCGCACGAGTATGAATATATGCGCATTATGTGACTGATAAAAAGGGGGGTATAAATAACGCTTTCTATTCATAGTGCCATGGCCCATCTCCTCCCGCAAAAGGAAAGCGTCAACACTGCTCTGTTTGAAGAAGTTATCAGGACAATGCCGTCTTGTCCTTGGTTTGTTTCCTTTCTCTTCAGTCCCATTCTCAATCTTCTTCTTTCAATAGAGCTCAGTGGGGCGGAGATTACAGATTTAGATAAGATTTAAAAGTTTTCTCATCAAGTGAGAAGAAAGGGGTGAGGATTCTCTATTTCTTGTCTCTTTTCACATTCATATGCAATAAACGGTGAAGTATGGGCTTTCAATTTGTAGGTGTAGCAGAGGGGTAGGTGGGACTATATATACAAAGGAGAGAGAGAGAGAGAGAGAGAGAGAGAGAGAGAGAGAGAGAGAGAGAGAGAGAGGGGTGGTAAAGGGATGAATAGAGGGGGAGGGTTGAATGAAACAAATTTTTAATTCAGCCATTGCCTGTGATTAAATCTTAATACATAAACCGTTCCAATTAAATTTCATTCGATACCTCACAAATATCAAGGCAACTTATCAGAATTAAATATCATCAGAATCGTATAGTAACAAAAAAGTTTTACTTGTGATCTCTTTGTAAAGACAGAGAAAAAAATTGATCCAGATTCTAGTTACATAAACCATGTTTACTGATTCAGCAGTTGGGTAGACTGATACTCTTTTCACACTGGTTTTGCTTAACCCCGTACTTTGCTTAGCCCCGTACTATCCTTAACCCCGGACTATTTTTTGGGCTTTTCACACCCGCTGTTTTTAGTCCCGTACTAGCGCCTATTCCGGAATAAGAAAATTCCCGCTGTTCTCACTGCAATTCGTTAACCCCGGATATCGTTTATGTTATGATTGGACATACTTCGCATCTGGCCAGCTGCGATACGCTCCATTGCGTAGTACCGGACTATTTTTCGTTTCTGTTCTCATTCATTTGCTTAGCACCGCAATTGCGGGGTTAGCAGGAGTTAGCACCACAATTGCGGAGTTAGCCCTGCTATTTTGCAGGGTTAGTTAACCCCGTACTATAGGTGGGGTTAGCCAACTTTAGCCCACTTTGGTAAAAACCAGTCTGAACAGAAAGTGGAATAGGCTTAACCCCGTACTATAGGTGGGGCTAAGACCCCCCCTTAACCCCACCTATAGTACGGGGTTAAGCAAAATATTGCCAGTGTGAAAACAGTATAAATGTACCAGCACAATAACTCATGGTCAATTACAAAAAGGCTAAAAATATGACAGATGAATGCCATGCATTCAGAATTAAAATCAAAACAGCCTTGATGAAATTGATAGTCCTACCAGTGTATTGATATATTATATATATCTATAAAATATGACATTTATGATCCAAAATGTCACATTTTGGATAAATTTCTTGATTTCTTGAAAGGTCCAGTCAAATTTCAAAAAAGTTTCATGCTGTGAGATTGATGATTCAAAACAATGAAATTAGCAAATCATAGATTGTTATCATCTAGATTTGAATGTGTAACTCTCCAATTCTCTCCAAAAATAAAATATTGTAAAAGCTGGCAGCATAAACATTAATTAAGTTCAACTGTTCATTTCTATCATGAAAAACCCAAACATTAGGATTCAATTCTGGCTGAATAAACAACTTCTACCACACACGCACCACTTTCTCTCAATCATACAAAGTCTCCTCGGGCAACACCAGGCAACAATAGGCACAACATTGCTGTGGTTTTCGAATCCGTGTGCCAATTGTAACTTTCTATGGCTCAACGGTATTTGCTCTCAACACAGTCTACAATGCCGGCATCAGTACTTTTGAAGTGCCGAGAATGTCAAAAAAGGATGAAAGAGCCTCAAAAGTGCTTGTGTAAATCCGGAAGACTGCCTGGAGTTTGAACAACTGACAGCATTCAGAATTAAAATCAAAACAGCCTTGATGAAATTGATAGTCCTACCAGTGTATTGATATATTATATATATCTATAAAATATGACATTTATGATCCAAAATGTCACATTTTGGATAAATTTCTTGATTTCTTGAAAGGTCCAGTCAAATTTCAAAAAAGTTTCATGCTGTGAGATTGATGATTCAAAACAATGAAATTAGCAAATCATAGATTGTTATCATCTAGATTTGAATGTGTAACTCTCCAATTCTCTCCAAAAATAAAATATTGTAAAAGCTGGCAGCATAAACATTAATTAAGTTCAACTGTTCATTTCTATCATGAAAAACCCAAACATTAGGATTCAATTCTGGCTGAATAAACAACTTCTACCACACACGCACCACTTTCTCTCAATCATACAAAGTCTCCTCGGGCAACACCAGGCAACAATAGGCACAACATTGCTGTGGTTTTCGAATCCGTGTGCCAATTGTAACTTTCTATGGCTCAACGGTATTTGCTCTCAACACAGTCTACAATGCCGGCATCAGTACTTTTGAAGTGCCGAGAATGTCAAAAAAGGATGAAAGAGCCTCAAAAGTGCTTGTGTAAATCCGGAAGACTGCCTGGAGTTTGAACAACTGACAGCATTCATAAATTGGAGCGTTGGAGTAAAAAGATTCACTACAACTACACAAGTCATGCTTTCATTGCTTTGGATGATAACACACACATACAAATTGCTATTACCCTCTCTCTCTCTCTTTCTCTTCTTTTCTCTCTTTCTCTATCACTCAATGATACAAGTGCTGACTCTACCGAGAGTGTGAAGAATTGTTGTTGTGTTCCAAAACTTCCCAGCTACATACATGTACATAGTAGACATAGATTAGAAAAGAAGAAAAGAAGAAAAGAAGAAAAAAGTCATAAAAGCGTATAATATCTTTATGTGATGGCCTGCATTACTTTTAGTTTTGTTGTTGTTTTATTTCATTCATGATTTCTCTTTTAAACATGTGCTAAGGTAATACTCTGCAAAGCATGTATTTGCAGATCCATAAACTGAAAGTAGGTCAAAGGGCTTCTACATTTTTGATCAAATAACTATTTCATCATCACAGGTACATGTACTTGTATTCATGATAGGAATTGAGGTTTGATGTGTATACACAGTTGTGCAATCTGCTTGTACAAGCTTTCCGCTATGTACTCAGTAGTAATAAAACCCGCTCGGACCCAAAATACCAAAGAAACTTACCCATGTAGATAGATAGCGGGGCAGCGAGTTGCTTAAGCTTTCGCCTTGTAATGGCATGGTGCAACCGGTCAAATTGGCAAGGCGAAAATAATCAACTGGACACCTGGGGCATCACACTTATCAATTTAATTAATGATCTTTTCTGACGGTTCGATTGGCAAAACATGATGATCAAACCATCACAAACATTCTGTAGTAGTCAATATGCTGTAAATCCTGTGCACACACTACACATCCATATTATAATTCATGTACATGTCTGTTTAGTCATCTACATTTGAAACACAGTGCAGCATGTGTCATATCACAAATTCAGACCAAAAGTTGCCACAAGTTCAAAAGCACAATAGATACAAATATATCCAGGTACAAGAATCAACGGCTTCACGCACATACTCCAACTGCTACTTTGCAAAGTTGAGGCCAGTCAGGATTATTTTCAAACAAGACAAACTTTGTTAAATCTGATGGGGATCCAAAATTTCAAACTGTTCCACCAATGCATCATTCAAGTCAGTTGTTCAAGCAAAGAGATTAATATCCTCCTTGGTTCAGGTCAGCTCGTGAAGAGAGTGAACTACAATATGACTTCACGACCGACCGGCTGACCATTGGTCAAGCGATACCATCTACCAGCAGCAGTATCACACTTCTACGTCAGGCGGGCTTGGGAGTTGGAAGCTGAATAACTCCAAAGTAAGCAAGCCACTTTCACTGGCTGCGCAGCTCTTCTCAGGGGGGATAAGCTCTTGGAGTCGCTGATTTGAATGAGGCTGATCACCAGCCATGGATGCAACAGGGCCTTGTGGGGTTTGATTCTGACTTGTAAAGAGTGTGTGCATAGTGAACAGTGAGAGCAAGAGGAGGGGGGAGATGAGGGGCGGTAAGAGAGAGGGGGGCGGTAAGAGAGAGAGAGAGAGAGAGAGAGAGAGAGAGAGAGAGAGAGAGAGAGAGAATGAGAGAGTGAGAAGTGAAAAGAAAGAGTGAGAAACAAAATAGAAAAGAGAGAGAGAGAGGGGGTGGGGGGGGGGGGGGGGTTGGAGAGATGGTGAGGGGTAACTGTCTGCTGGTGGTAATACCACCAAAGGTCCACAGAAGAACTGTTCACATATAGAACAAGTTTGAGTACCGGTATTGCAAGTGAGATAAGAAAATTGATTTCATTCATCCCCAGTGTGAATGGGTGCCAATAATGGGCAGAAATGAAAATTGAAATTTGATTCAAATCACGCTCTTTCCTTGAGTGTGAATAGGCCCATTATCACCTTGCTCATTCAACCAGTGAGTACCAGGGATGTGTTTAGATCCCTGGTAAAACGATGGGAGTGTATAGGATTACAATGATCTATCACAAGGTATCTTGACCCAGCTTTCAATGTCTAGATGACTTACAAGTGTGTCATGGATGGACTCTCATTTCACAATTGGAAACGAGAATCATTCATCTCTCTCTCTCTCTCAAAAATGACAAGATAACAATTGCAACTGAAGTATTGTCATTGACATTGCAGATGGTGTCAAAACAAAGATTTGACCATCCAAGTATTATGCTTCATACATGCCAATCTATTGTTTTTCTTTTAGATGTATATTTCAGGAGTATAACACACACAAAATAAAAGAAGAGAAACTAGAATGACAAGAGAACATTCATCAACCAAGAAATGGATGCCTATTAATGAGGCAAATTCAGATATCGCCAAAATAATCCAGCAAACATTCTTTCTAAACAATGATGAATCTTCACTCTGAACATAATTCATTACTATTACTATAACCCTTCTTGAAAATGGAATCTACCAATCAAAATCTTCAAGAAATCTTGAATGGTTTCCATCAATGTCCATGCCGTTAAATGCCTCCGAATCCTGGGATCAATATCAGACTTGGAATACGATCACACTCTGTTTTCAAACAATTTCGGAACCTGTTAGCCAAAGATCACAAAGATTAAAGCTTTTTACCCATGTTTGAGTGCGAGCATAACTAGGGATAAGCTGACAGGGCAGGGTGTCAAATTTGAAGTCTTGTCACCAAGATACCTGCCCAGGTCAACGGTCAAAGGTGCAACCAGAGTCACAAACTGCCACTTTCAATCAAATTCTTTGCTTTTTTGTGGAGTGTACAACTAGAAAGTAGAAATCTAAAGCAAATTTCATGTTTCTCCCAATGATGATGATTTGTTTTCTCCCTGATCGAATCACGTTGAAATTTCTGGGGTGTCTAGCCGAGAGCTGGATATAAAATCTCTGCATGGTGTCTGGATTGTCTGCACCAAAGTAATTGATTCATGATCAAATATCAAACCAAAACTCTGAAATAGATCTCTAAGAAGGTGTAAAAAATAGAATCCTTCATTTAAAAAAATGTAAGCCAATGTAGAAATGAGACTGGTTTAAATTACAACTGAAAGTTTATAAATAGATATCAGGGGATAAGTCTGGAACATGGATTTTAAAGTGAGAAAATACTGTAGAAATACAAACATGTCAGTTCGCAATAAGGTTTCAAAAACTGCAGACCTACCATTTTCACTCTGAGATATGGACAAAACTAATGCAAGGCAGACTCAGAAGCAGGAACTAACCATGACAATCGCTTGTAATTCATCAGAAAAACATTATATTTCTATTTATTTAATTGTCAGGGGTGCTTCAAAAGACTGATGGTTCTCCATTCTTCTTGTGGTCCAATTCCATCTATTATTATAGTATTAGGTATGAAAGACCGCCATTTATATTTTTATGAAATTTATGATGCATGACATTTAATCTTATTGGAGTAGAATTACAGATAGTCCTCCAAATATGTGATCTAACTTCAAGAAATACGTCATGATGAAGCAATCAGCATATATGCCAGCTGTCAAATCCATGGACATGAATCTATTTATGCTTGGTCCACTTTTCATGGACAATTACCGCCTTACGTCACTTCACGGATGATTTCTTTAGAGATCGTTATCTACAAAATCTGCTATTGTGTAAAACATCAAACAATCATCGCAATATTGGGCCATTTTCATGTTAGATTTTACACCTGATAAGAGTTGTATTTACAAAGAGGACAAATGTCAATCACAATATAATGATTTCAGATACCTAAAGAAATTTTCATTTAATTTGTTTTTGGCGTTAGTAATTCATTGAGCAGAATATAGACTTATAGAGTGCATGCTGAAAAGCTAATAAATGACTTGGCAAACCTGAAATTATTAAAGAAATTTGTACATTTTTTTCAGCTTACAAGACATTGAGTATGAAATAAAACTAAAAAGTCATATTCAATGAAAAATAGAAGACATGTTTAAGGCAAATTAAGGGATGCTTTTCCATCTGATTCATAGATTTTTTGAGATTAATCTTTACATAGCAACTGTAGATCATTTGGGGCCTAATCTCGTTGACAGTAAGTAGATAGGGGTGATTTCTTCAATTTGATCTTAACTCTTTACTAAAGTAGTAAAGAGGTAGGCATTTGTAAGTTTTCGATTGATTGGAAGACCTAGATTCAATCCGTATAATCCCGATCAATCGCATATATCTTGAAGAAACTGACCTCCCAAGATAATCCAAACTTTTATGCACTATTGCTCTTTTCTTCAACCTACTTTTACATGACATATTGTGAAAACTTTGGAAGAAAAACAATTACAGGACTCTCCGGTATCTACAAAATTTCACAATGCATCGAGAAGTGATCAGCAAACACTGGAAGCTGTACATGGGACTACTGTTTTTCACCCATTTGTTACCATGCTAAATCCTTTATGCTAACACTACTTAGCCCATTTGTAAATAATGCAAAGGAAAGAAAACATTGAGGCATTCAAATCCTGGCCTTTTCTTTCACTTGTTATTCTCTATATAAAACCTCAATAAGTTACACTTACCATTGTGCAGAACAATAAGATCCAATTCCTCTTGTTTTTTCTCCAATTTCTTCTTTTTGAATTTCTTATTCCATTCTATGTGTTGGCCCTAGCTAACATTCTCCACACATGACTCGAACAACGTTCTCCTTCGCACATATATGCTAAAGATGTAATAAATGATTTTTGTCCTGTTGAAAAAGTTACAATCGATCAACCAACCCCCTTCCAATTAATCTTCATGGGCCTTATTACCTTCAAATTACAGGGCACATAATTTGTCCTTTGATGGCTCATTCACATTTTCTCTTCCAATGATAGCTAAATAAATATATGAATGAATTTTAATGTAGGTAACTAGGTATTGATTGCATTCCTTTTAAGAAATAAAATTTATTGCAATCCCTCCAATCTATAAAATGTGTTCATGTTCTCTAATCTCTATTGACTATCTTAATAAAACGTCACAATGATCTATTAACCCATGGAGTTACTAACCAAACGCATTCCTTGTGGGGTTCAGACAATCTGTTCATGTCATCTTCATCCTCTCATCACTCCCCATCATTAGCTATGTTTACACAGGAACATTGTCACTTTAAACTCAGCGAAACCTTAAAGTTATTAACAACGTTCCATGAAAAATGATGAGGGTTTGCATAGGAAGTTTTTAGAGTTTCAAACTACAAACCGGGCAAGCATCCATTTCAACTCCAAGCTGGCTTAACCTTAACTTTGAGTGAGGACTGCTTGTAGTTATCGTTTAAGATCCCTTGTACTTGTCTAACACTTTGAGTTAGCTTAAAGTTTCATAACCACACATGCATCTGCATGGGCCCTAACCACAAGATAACTTTAACGTTTAAAACTACGTTCTTAACTTAAAGTTGTGTGAACATAACCATTGAGTGTGAATCAATAGAACGCCCTGGGCCTACGAAGACAAATGGGATGGGTTTGTTATCACGAATACCGGGGACAATGGAGGAGGGGTTCGTTGGACTATGGGAGGGGGTAGGAGGGGTATCACTTCTATGCTCCTCTCATAACAATTATGTGGTCGTGATTGTACACAATCATAAAGATTCAGTCAATGCACTGCTCTAGGACAAACTCTATTTCAATGATTTTAAATTGGAGACGGAACCATAAAAAACAGGGGCAACTGTTTGCAGCAGGAAAAAATATAACAAGAGCAACATGAACAGAGGCCAATCTACCTTGTAGCTCTGGAAAAGAAAAGTTCACAAGCTGGAAACAAAATTATTTAAAAAAAAAATAAAATTAACATGATCAAATTCACACAGAATATTGGGAGCCAATAATATTTTTTTTTTTTCCAAAATAAATTTTAGTTCATATTATAATGTGCCAAAATCCCCTCTATGATTAATAAGAAAATGTGTATATTGTACAATTTAGGGATAAAGTATTACAGCCAAGGTATAAGACTAAAATAGGTACCACACTGACAATAAAAAATTAACGTGGCACCAGCTAAATAATACAGAAGATAATAAAGTGATGACTATACTACCAGCTAGTTACTCAGATGTTCACATTCTGAGAAATTACTTTTAGTGCAAAAGTGAAATTCTAGTTGAGGACAAGTAACAGTGTGCAAAACCCCTGGACTGTGTAAAGAAGTGTACCAAGTAACACCCTTCTGGCTCTCGGCACAAACAATATTTAAAAAAAAAAAATACAACTGATCTAGCCTTGAAGAGCTTTCCCTACAAAAACCCTCTTCAAAGCAGCCGCTATCTGTCAAGACCGCAATAGATCAAGCAGACAGACAGATGGCCTAATTGGTGCCCACATGCTGATCATGGAGGTCCTTGTAAAACTGACCAGACAAATCAATATTTGATGATCCTCCTCCGACCCGCTGAGATCCTTCAAGGGACAAGAGATATCTTGAAGCAATCGGATGTATCTTTGAACAAGGAGGGAGACAGAGGGAGGATGGCATCTACGATGTTCATAAACTTTGAACTCATCTGCGGAAGATTTCAAGAAGAGATCTTCGGGGGCAGATGAACAAGACAAAATGGGTTCAAGATGCATTCTCAAGGCCTACATGTTGTTATCTCTCTTTTTAGGTTGTCTTCTGATAAATTTAATGATAACTCAGACAAAGAGAAATCACAAGGAAAAAATTAAGCTGGAAAGTTTAGAATCTCTACTTAGATCCAGATGGTGTTTTCTCCTCGAGCACATCCAAAATACATAAAAATTGACGGAAAAGCAAACATTAGCCCTAAAAGAATCACTGATTTGACAGAGAGTTCTTTCCTAAAGTAGGAGAAATGTTTAAATCTACCATGGAACTAAAAATCAAGACTAGGTGCAGCCTTATAGTCTGAAGACAGTTACGTTTAACAATGTGATACAGTCTACACATGTCAGTAAATAAAAAAGGAAAGAAAAATAGATAAAAAAGGATAGATTCACTGTACCCCCCTTCAAAAATATAATAAATAAATAGAAGTTGCCCTCATCCCCCCCCCCCCCTCCCTTCATCACAGATACACATTATCAATGTTGTGTGGCTCACATGCATACCGGTAATTAAAAAAAATAATGTTATGACTCCTAACTACAGCATGGAAAAAAATGACTGATGTATTAATATTGTCTGATTGAACCTAGAAGGCCATTAACTCATATACTTCGACAAAGAGTTAACGCCCTTCCGGCTTCGAACAGATGATATCTAGAAAGAAACAAAGAAAGAAAAAAAAAAAAAAATGACTTACCTGTGCCTTTGTCATCTCTTTGGCCCCAAACAGGTTCAAGTCATCATGGGTGAAACGTTCTTGTATCTGAAGGAGCTTTGATTCGTTCTCAGCCAGGCACATCTCCTCTTGTCGCTCCTTCACAATCTATGATAGAGGGAAGGAAAGATAGAATAATAATATAATAATGTCCATTCTGGATTAGCCTGTCACATGTCACGTTTCTCTATGTGCAATTTTCAATTAGAAATCATTATCAAACCCGTATTGTATACATATACAGTCCATATAACAATGAAAGGGAAAACATATATTTTATAATTCATCATGAACATATTTATGAAACATATATATCATTCATATACAGTCTTCTGTCTATTTAAAAGAGAACATGGGGTCATGAAAATGATGCTTCAAAATGTAGTGAGATTATCTTTGAGCTTTTTCACCTTGATTTCTGCTGATTTCACAAAAACATAATGGAAATAGGGACAGCAAATGTCAAAAACCCTGTTCAACACTTTGCATGTTTTATATTTCTATGTATAAATGTTTCATTATATTGTTTCTACTTGCTTATTAAATACAGACTAGTCTACAATGGGTTTGTGGGCGTGGTGGGCAGTTCATAAGAAAACATTCCTTAAGATCTAAAACATTTGATGACAACAATCAAAACACAAGGATAAACTATGTTTGCCCCTTTCACAGATGTAGCATACAATATGGATCACTCATCACAAACAAATAGATTGAAATCAAAATCAGTCTGGGATAGATCCTTCTTTTATCCTAACTTGTTTATTTTTGATCTCATATCTCTCGAAAATCATTTTTCATGGTTCCTTGATCTACTACAGATTTTCTGATAACATTCCGGCCATTGTTGTCAGATTTCTGGATTCATGGCTTTGCCAAATATGACTTTTTAGTTATAATCTGTTTTAAAATCTTGTCTGAATTATAAGCGAAACACTGCGGAAGGTTCCTTTCATACAACATGTAGATTTCAAATGGCTGTTGAAAGATAACGACGCAATAGACTTAATATAATTTAGGGCAGTATCTGAACTTATATTTGTTTTGATGCAATCTTATCATACATTGTATCTCAAGACAATAGGCCAAATATGATTTTTGTTTTAAATATCTGTTTTAAAATCTTGTCTGAATTGTAAATGAAACACTGCGGGAGGTTCCTTTCATACAACATGGAGATTTCAAATGGCTGTTGAAAGATAACAACGCAATAAACTTAATACAATTTAGGGCAGTATCTGAATTTATATTTGTTTTGATGCAATCTTATCATACATTGTATCTCAAGACTATAATCCTGTACATGAGACAACAGTTCCATTTGATTGCAACTTATTTTAGTTGCCTATTTGTTACCCCCCACAAATTATAAGAAATTAAAGAAAAGAAAACGAGAGCAAATGTTACATGATCACAGTATTGCAGTTGTTATTCATAATGATTAGAAATGCAATTGATCTCTTTAATTTGTTATATTATTACATGTAGATTTAGCATCCATTATACAATGTGATCCCTCATTTCTGTTTATTTCGTTTGTTATGCTTTTGATCAAGAGTTAAATGGGAACAATATTTTAGATAACGCTACTCTAATACAGTTAGCTAATATTATCTCAATCAGATAGATATATACACAGTATACTTAAGTCATAAAATGTTTGTTTTTTAGTAGAACCTTGAATTCTAATGTATTGTTATCACTAAAACCTTGTCAAATTAGATACAAAGGTCTAGGGTTATCTCCTAATGACCAGGGATATCAAAATAAATATGGCTCTGAGATCTCTGGGAGAGAAATATCAACAGGGAGGTTGTAAAACATACACAGTATTCAAGGATTATCAACATTGTGTAGTAATGAAGGAGTTACATCAACATCTTCTGTGCTGGGGTCTAGAACTAGAAGGACACCCCGTCCTATTTGGACCACAATATTGCCACCTTTTGGAGAAAAACAGTGCCCCAATTTTTATAATTTAATTCCTTCTCTTAACAAATCAAATTTGATCTCTCAGTTGGGGTAATTAACAGTTACTTTCTGTACAAAAAAAAAATGTCCACTTAAAAACATTTCTTTTCTTCTAATCTAAACAGTTATACAGATGAGATAATCAAAATATAAAACATTGTTTCTCAGTGCTTATGGTCAACTTTGGGGGTTACCAATCTAGTCAGACGAACTAGATATGGTCAACCCTTTCAATTATTTGAATTCCACGATCTGTGGAGTCAAGAATAACAGGTCATCCTTATCATTTGACAACCAATAGAATAAAATCATTTCATTGCAGTGCATTGACCTACATCGCACAAGAAATTTTCAATACTTGATAAAAAAGATTGTTTATATCGATTAAAGGCTATCCTGACTCCTGAGCAATGAAGCAGTGTGTAAACACAGATCTATTATATTTTATTGTTTGTAATTAAGATTATTAAGCCGTGTCAAGAGGGTCAAGTTTAATCATAAAAGAGAGAAAGATCCTTTCAAATATAGCAACAAACCGAGAAAACAATAATATATCTCTTGGTAATGAACCTAGCTACAGGAAATAAGAGGTCACGGCTTTCTTTAATACAATTACATAAACTCACAAACAAGAACAATACAATTGTTACAATTCTTCTTAAAAGTATAATTCTCTTTGCCCATAAAAACTTATTATCTGTAATTCAAGGTTGCCTCTTTCAGGCAGATTAGTGCACAATACAAAAACTGAGTAATTATGATTAAAAATAACACATAAAACTTAGTTCATGAATTGTATTTACCGGTACCTTTGCAAGCATTATAATTATCTATTGAACGTGTGCATGCAAACACACAGACAAAGGGTGAAATCTTTTTTTTTTTTAGTAATTATTGCTTAGTAAAGGTGCTAATCAAATGTTAACGATGTAGAAATGAAAAGCCAAAGCATTTTATCGGCTTGAACGTAAGTTGTCCATGTACTTAACTGCTGATCCATTTTGGTTTGAAATCTTCGGAACCAAGGAACCACTTACCACCTTGGAATGTCCCACTTTGGGTCCAAGTTGATATCAAGTAATCATCATTAACCAATAAAACAAGGCAAAGTAACACTAGCCATTCCCTTTGATCTTTAATTAGTCCCAATCATAAAATGTGTGGCTGTGCTATAGTACTACTTATATTAGAGCCAACTCTGTTCAAGAAGGGCTCCACACTGATTTTCTTTTAGAAAGAGGGTATGGATCCTTTTTTGGGGTCTAATATGTATTGAACCTCATGTAAAAATCTTGATATAGTTTTTTTTTTTGGGGGGGGGGGGGGGGGAGGGGTGTCAAGACTTGGACTTTGAGTGTCCATGTGTCCCGGGCACCTGCGAGAGTCGATCCCTGATTTAAGATTTTTTTTTGACCAAAACTTTACATACTCCAGCACATCTACACTCGTCAGTTTACATAGTAGGCTTACCAGTACATACTATTTTGTAACAGATAAATTGTTACCATATCCTACAATCGGCTAAATGAATTCTCTCAAATGAGTCAGCTGGAGTTAAATATTTTCATGCAATTGATAACACAATGACATATTTACAAAGCTACAATACGACTCTGTGTCTTACTCTTTACATAATGATAAATCTACAATAGCCCTGTTTGTTTTGCCAAGTAGTTTCACTTTAAGCAATCCATTCCAAAGAGTCAGTCACTACAGGCAATTCAGGCATCATCATTAATTGTGAGAAATATTTACTTGATGGTAGATACAAACATTTCATTACTTATTTCCAGGTAATTGCTCACAATATAAGACACAGACTGTCTGTGACAGGAAATAGCATGTGGTTTATTTTCTTTCTGTGAACGCACCACAAAAGGCTTGGAAATTTATCTTCGCCACCAACAACCATAGTGAACAAAAGAGTCTCTATGATTGAAGATGATTCAACGGTAATAAACCTATGCAGAACCAATAGACCATATCATAATATTTCAAATCCTAATGCTCAGCTGATGGGACTCTTTTCTACTTCCTAATAACTTTTTGAGAAAGGATGAGAAGTTCTGTTGTTACACATTGGCATTAGCTACAGTAGTTTGTACTATGGTTCCTTGAGTCATCACCGAAAAATTGAATTACAATGTAGGCGTATATTGTTTGTAACTCACAATATCCTTGGCTTAATTCACATTTACATGTTTTATTTTGTAATAATAGTGATAAATGATAGAAAAGGAAGATGGTTTGATCTTAAAGAGAATTAAAAAAGTTCATAAAATATACTTGTAAACTTTTTTTTAATGATGATGTTTTAGGAATGATAAAATCAATAATACATGAATAACATTATTTATTACAAATTGGGGAATTTAAAAAGGCATGTAACCCCAATATTTGACTAGAGGCATTGTACCACAATATTATAATCTGAATTATAAAAAGAAAATGGTTGATAGAATGATTGACGTATCAAGTCAATGATTTGTTTCCTAGTTTCTATTGATTCAAACACTACTCTGTTTCTATGGTTGATATAGCTTTATACTAACATGTCAAAATCTAGGACTGGGCCTGGCTCTCTCCCAGACAATACCCAGCAGACCTAAGGGGCCCAGGGGGTCCCATCAAATACTCAATTGGGTCTAAAAGTTGACCAGAGAAGAAAGGGGTGTGTATGCTCTTTAAATGTAACCAGGAAGGATTAAATATTGACTTATCGGACTTGAAGAGGATTGCGCTTTCATGCTTTCATTTCAAGTCAAGAACAAGCTACATGTAGGGTAAAAGTAAAGAGTTTTAGACAAATTGTGCTTTTCTGCATCATAAAGGGAATATGTTGGAAGGACTTTCATCGATACATACAAGAAAGATTAGCCTGATTTCTACATGGAAGTATTTCCTTTTATATACAAAGAGTTCACTGGATTTATGCAGACTTCCCCATCATTACCACCTTTTCTATGCTAAGTACAAGTAGTACTTAGGGAGGCAAGACAGGTTAGTCTGGAACTCTTTTCCCAGACTCACTTGACTCATTCTTATATCCTAGCCACATTGGCAAGACAAACATGAGACTCTTGTCAGTTATCCGGACGCCCGAAATTATAAATAAAATTGCGTAGGCCCATGTAGACAACCCTACAGACTGAAATCAGGGCCCCCTTCCACAAAAAAAAAGTTAGTATGGCGCTGTGCCTGGGTCCAAGGAAATGATAGACCTACCTCTCTAACGGTTTGTTCCGGGTCTAGAAGACTCTCATGGTCCCGGGGATGTCCGGTCCTAGACTTGGAGCTGTCTTCAAGCAGATTATGTAACACTTTGTCATACTGTGACACACGCTGTACCTGTAGTAAACAACAATATAAACAAAGAGTTAATGTACAATCAACATTAAAGGCATAGTCAACAAAAGTTATCGGTTTAGAGCCAGAATGGCAATTAAGTCTGTATTAAAGTACATGAGTTAACATCCTTCTGGCTTAAAATAGATGATATATACAATGTAAACAAATGAACTGTCAGGTTTTTTAAAAGAAATCTGTATACAACAACAACAACAAAACACAGTTATCTCAATGCACATTTACTATAATTCCTGCGTTACATCAGGGAGATGTCACTGACATCTCTCTGATTACATCCTCTAGTCCAACAAAAACCAAACCAAACATATCACACATCATTGATTAGCAAATATTAATAAGTAGGCAATTTCACAGAAATAGAGAAGAGGGAAAAACCATTGCGGTGGTTACCATAACGATCTGTTTGCACATAATCATACTGAACACAGATTACATCCGCAAATCCACATTCAAAACAATTAAAGCAACGAAGGAAATGCTTTTCACAAAAATGTTCTCAGTTCTCGCAAGTCCTGCTCAGATGACGGAAAAGTTGAAACTGAATGAAATACGTTCATGTCATCAACACTTTCAGTCAGCTCACCGGCCATCCACTTAGCAAAGTTTTGCATCCAGTACAAACACCACACATATTTATTGCATGAAAACCATAGATGTATAGTAATTATGTATATAATTATAGGAATCATAACTAAACCCTGTCATTACTATATTATATACATTATAGATCTACTTGTAGTGCTTCAGAAATAAACTGAAAAGGTCTGTGAGAATCAAAATAAGTCTTAGTAAAGATTTCATAAAAGGGGACTTGTTAAACATATTTATATGACAAACACCTTTTGAATTATTCTCTTCTAACCTTCAAAACATTGTTGGAGGGTACAAATATCACTGCTTTGAAACATTTGAAGTTATTTAATCCAATAAATGGCTGAATAATACATTATGAAAACAGCAGTTGTTATTGGATTAATACGTAAGATTTCTATAATGACATCAAAGAAAATGCGCATTCAATGCAA
Source organism: Strongylocentrotus droebachiensis (assembly GCA_035222895.1). Lineage (NCBI taxonomy): Eukaryota > Metazoa > Echinodermata > Echinoidea > Camarodonta > Strongylocentrotidae > Strongylocentrotus > Strongylocentrotus droebachiensis. The sequence continues at coordinate 77,851 of JAVYIG010001977.1, forward strand.
GGGAAATATTTCATAAAACTGAAAAACATGTTGTTATTCCAGTCCTATTTTATAAAATCAAAATGTGTGACTGCAACTCGTAGAGTTTCCCATTGACATTCTGCGTAATAAATAAGCGGTGAATGGTGAATAAGTATGGCTTCCCCTTCATTAAGGTACGTAGCCTGGGGCTGGGGTGTTTAGGCCAAGTATGGGCTTATGAATAGACAGACCTGGTCGTTGGGCCTTGAACCCTCGGAATGTCGCCTTTGTTTGGTCATGACTGGACCGCCTCTAAACAGGTACCAAGAGCTTGGAGCCCCCTCCTTCACACCTTCTATCCCCCCTCTCATTACATGCACCCCCTTCCTCCGAGTGCGCTCTTCCTGGATCTCAGGTATTTGTAGATCCATTGCATAGGTCTCCATTTGCATGTCTGTATCCATTATGGCATTTTACTCATTCCTCTTACAGGCTATTAAAAATATTCTAGATCCAAGGCAGAGATTTCACCTTGCAGACAAACGAGTCCTTTGTTGCTGTCAGTCTTTTGAGAGAACCATCTATTCCTGCATCACAATGATTCCTTTAGAAAGTAACGGGATGTCACACACTCTTGCTATCAATGTATAATTCTCTACCTCATCTCCAGCTTCGAGTTGAATGTAAACAAACTAAGTAAAGCCAATCAAGTGGGGCGAATATTCAATTAATTCAGTATCCACAGAATGTCTTTAATCCATTTTCTTTGTAGTAAAATATAAATGTTGGTTCGATATCATAACATGTACATGTATGTCCTGAGTCTCATCTTGAGTCTCATCTTGGAAGAATCCTGGTGCAAAAAGATGAAAGTGAAAATAGTTCCTGAATTATCAAGGAAAAGAAGTCTTTTACAAGAGCTGGCTGAGACTGGCTGATTGACTGAGCCTTCAAGCATGGACGTCTGGTCTCTGTATATAAACTGTGCAGTGCTTCACTCTTTGGAATTAGCCGTAACTCTAGAAGACCCTCAAGGAAGTTATCCACTCTTGACCACTCATCACGGCCGACTGACCGCTATAATTAGACCACCTTATTATGCTGGACCGTTAATGGAAGTCTTCTCTCCTTTTATCAAACTACCAACTTGGTCAGAGCAAACACTCGGACAAGAATGGTAAGCTCTCGAGTTATCGTTTCAGCAAATACTCGGCAGGACGGAAAGAAGAAGAAGGAAAAAAAAAACGCTTTCCATTGACACAGGTCCTCTGCTAAACAAATACTAGACTGTAGTAAAGTCAGAGCTCTGGTGGACAATCGCAGACTGAATGCTAGTGGAGTGAGCGAGTGCTACGATACTACCACAGCTTCGGCTGCTATGTACTCAACTGATGCTTATCACATCAATGCACTCCCAATGGAGAGAGAGCCACCAACAGAGAGGGGTGAAACCACGTTATGACTTGGTACACAAGAGCATGGGGGTGTATAGATGCATGGAAGAGCGATGATACGGACTATGCCCTGTGGGCCATAACAGAGGGGGTGTAAGGAGGATCAGCGCGGCCGCAAAAGCAGAAGCAAAACTGAGCCGATACACACCAATAAATCAGATTTAGTGCTAAGCTTGTTGAAGGAATTCCAGACCACATAATGAACCTCTGAACTTGCCTATTAATACAACTCTTCCACAATTATATTCAGTACTAATGAAATCCCTAGTCTTCTATTGAATGTATAGTCATTACCCATACAGGCAATGCAACAACAGAAAATCAAGGAATAAAACATCATGAAACGTATTACAATGAGTCAAAACCTCTTAATGAGTGTTACATAAATCAAGATTAAAATTTCTTCCTTTGCAATTTGATTGAGGGATTGTTTGAAATCCAGACTTTGGAGGAATTAACATCTTTTTTTGGATACCGGTACTTCCTTTTCTGTACATTTTCCTTGATTTCTCCATTTGACAATATTTATCTTCCTTTTAACAATAACTATTGAGTATTGATCTCTTAAAAAGTCCATAATCTTCTAAATGCCTGCACTAAACAAGCGCTTATTTAAGGCAAGAGACATACAGACTCTGCAAACCTGTAGATGATGGTGATGGATCAGATTTAACAGTTACCCCCCTAAACATCAAACAAAGTCCCATTTAATGATGCTGTTCTGTTATGGGGATTAAAATAGCTGCTCAAAAGTATCCTCAACATGAACCAATTTCATTGATCAACATCACATACAATGGACACCAATGCCTATTTTTACATCCACAAATTTTGGAGATTAACTCTATTCATGTCTGGATAATACATGTAGGTCTCTTGGTATACAATGATTAACTCGTCGGCTGCCAGCAAGAAGGACATTACTGGTACTGCCAATGACAATACATAGCTGCTGGAGTCCTTCTTGCGATAGGCAGACAAACTGTGGTAGGTCCTTTTTTGATCCACTGAGCAAGAAGATTACTTTTGACGTATATAGGCCTAATACTTTACTGGGTGTCTAATCCTGTTTTATAGCAAACAGTGTGTGGTTCCTAAGTTTGGATGTCTTTCTTCAATGCATACATGATGTGACTTGGGTTCAATACCAACAGATGGCGTTGGTGAGTCAAGGTACTTCATTTACTCGACTCTTGGCGTAACGATCATAACAAGTTATGAGACAATCACTATCTGGACCTACAGTAGTTATACGCCTCTCCTGTCTAGCAAAGAGCTGCCTACCTTTATTTTCTGCTAAATTTTCTTGTCTAGCACATCCTGTACCTTCAAGACTATCAACTGCACCTGTGACCTACGTATTTCCTCACTGATATGGTTTGTTGTACAATTTACCACTATCGCAACACCTTTCTCTCTCTTTATTTGTCAATACTATTTGTTTGTTGTTCTTGTTGCATTTTTTTTTTTAAATACCGTAATGTTTTTATCTTTCTTCCCTCCCTCTCTCTAAATCTCTCTCTTTTCTGTTTAATAATCACTTTCTCCTCAGTTCCTTTGAATGCAACTTCATACATAAGTCATCAATTGGCTTCTGACGTCACATGATTAAATACTTCCATTCACCTGACAAAGTGAACACGCAGGTACCAGTAAAGCCCTAATGAACTCAACATAAGTACAAAGACCTATCCATACCTATGAATACAATCAAACAAGATGATTCCCCACACCATCAAATCACTTGATGATAAATGATCTATCTCCTGAGATAACTTTGTATATGATGGTAAGATGGCCTCTAAATATAGGACTTAACTAGAAAAGGTTTATGTATGGTTACTGAAGAAGGAGTCAATCAACAGTGCCTTTGGCTATTCCTGGGATGGGCGCATTGTTGATCAAACATGTTCCTGTTCCCTATTCTCTGCGGCTATTGTCCTCCATGACCCTGCATGTGTGATCCAGCAAATCAAAGAAACTAGATTGCGATGAAGGTGATAATAATGCCAGTCTTTGTATGAACGTAAGTCTCATGTCACTTCATGAAGGATCCAATTAGATCCTGAATCAATATATTTTTGTTGTGTGGATCTGTTCTCCACATCTTAATTTAATAAAAGTTTATTCTCTAGGGCTGAAATATGATCTAACAACCCCAGGTACATTAACATGCATATTGCAGTAGAGAAAATTGAGAAACACAACAATAAGTTACATTTAAAGGCTTATTAAGTATATAGTAAGATGAGAAAGTCATCATTCATCCAACATTGTGAGAGCATCTAAATAAACTTAAAGTCAAAGTTAGGCACCTGGCCGGAATGCTCTCAAGGGAGCGGAAAAGGTGCAGACATTGTGTGCGGGCAAGCCTGAATCCCAAGACCAAGGTTATAATTATATCTGTAACATGCTTAATAAAAACATTATAGATGTATTAATCACTACATGATCAATTCATAATACGAATTTTATCAATAAACAGGTGATGATAAAGAGGGAGAGTGTAGAGAAAGAGAGCGAAGGAGTACGGTAATAAGGTGAAGAGCCCAAGAGACCAAAGAATGAAAGAAGTGTCTTGATAATTTTCCACCTTCTAGTAATTGCCTCTCAAGAGAGTGAAGCCAGGAGACCCTTTGATGGAAAGCCTAAAATTGCTGCTCATGATGAACAAAAACCTGAATAAAAGAGCAGTGAAATCAATGGTCTTCTCTGTCCTAATGGTCAATATAGAATGACCAACTGTACAAAAATTCTGAAATTGGCATGGATCCAACATCATTTCTACTTTTGGGTGGCAGCCTCTTAATTTGACAGTCCTAACAATAAAGTGTAGTAAAAGTCTAACTTTAAAGTGGACTGTCGATCACCGAAAAAAAATTGTGATATGTATGCTCAGGGTTCCATGTTGCTACACTTTATTCAAAATATGTTACTTCTACAAAGAGATGTTCCAAGTTTGAATACAAATATAAAATTGACATAAGTGACTTGTGAGTTAACCAATCATTAACCCATCTGCATGCGCTCGCATAGATTGGTGGAACAAGGTCTGACTTTGGTTCTATTTTCTGCATATCTCTGAACTCTCAGCCCATAGAATGCCAGGTGAGGTGCTTTTCTTTTGGTGGTAAATTATTCAACCTTATAGCTGTACAAAAATTGTTTATTTTAGCAATTGGTACCCTAAAAGAAACAAAAATCGCCCGATTTAAAGAAGTAAACACCGCGATTTTAGTTTCACATTGCGTTTAAGTCTAACCGCTCAATTAGCAGACCTTGATATAATTTTAGGGGTGGAAATCGGCTCAACATAAAAGAAAGGAAGGATAGAATTAAAGAAGGCATCACAGCTTGACTCTAAAATCCCTATGGAAACCATACAACAGCAGCACAGAGAATTGATAAGTTGGACAGCCGAGCTATGTATTCTTTGATTGGCAAGCTGACATTTCTAAGGTTTCCTGCCTTTTATGTGAAACAACTTCAACATTGTAAGACCCTCTCATCTCATCTCACCTCTACTCTATCCTTCATAAGTGCTTTTTCAAACACTAAGCTTCTGTTATTATTTCTCAGTGATGAGAGGGAGACTAGCATTTCAAAATAAAGTACTTGCCAAAATTAAAGGCATTTTTGTTGTGATGCATGATTTTAAAAACATTGCATGTTCTTCTCCAAATGACTGTCACATAACCATAAGTTCATAAATTTGATCTATTCATATAAACTGTTTTCACACTGGCAATATTTTGCTTAACCCCGTACTATAGGTGGGGTTAAGGGGGGGTCTTAGCCCCACCTATAGTACGGGGTTAAGCCTATTCCACTTTCTGTTCAGACTGGTTTTTACCAAAGTGGGCTAAAGTTGGCTAACCCCACCTATAGTACGGGGTTAACTAAACCTGCAAAATAGCAGGGCTAACTCCGCAATTGTGATGCTAACTCCTGCTAACCCCGCAATTGCGGTGCTAAGCAAATGAATGAGAACAGAAACGAAAAATAGTCCGGACTGTCCGGTACTACGCAATGGAGCGTATCGCAGCTGGCCAGATGCGAAGTATGTCCAATCATAACACTCACGATATCCGGGGTTAACGAAATGCAGTGAGAACAGCGGGAATTTTCTTATTCCGGAATAGGCGCTAGTACGGGACTAAAAACAGCGAGTGTGAAAAGCCAAAAAAAATAGTCCGGGGTTAAGGATAGTACGGGGCTAAGCAAAGTACGGGGTTAAGCAAAACCAGTGTGAAAAGAGTAATAGCCTGCCAGACAATTTAATGGCTAACAAGATGCAGCACTTTACACAAATTAAATCAATCAAACGTGTTCCATGCAAACAAACAAAACCTTTGGAGTGATGAAATCAAATATGAAATAGGCACTAAAATAAAGTCAATAAGGATCTAAACAAGGTAGCTTATTTATTGAATCACACATACTCACAATACAAGCCATTTTTGTCTGATGAAACCTTTTCAATTTACTCCCAAAGGGATACCAAACAATGCGGTCCGATCTTAGCGAGTATCTTCAGAAGACTGATGTGGTACAACCTTCTATGAGGCTATGAACATGTGATACCATTGAACGTGCACCCAAAAGTACATTATCGTGGATCAAAACATGGGATTAAATAACCATCAACAAAGAGTTATGATACCGGTTATATAAAGCAGAGTTTTCTCACATTCGTCATAACAAAGTTAAACACAATGTCATAACACTATGATAGCATGATAACCTGGAAGATAGTAAAGGCAATATTTTGGACTTCACAGTGCACTAGCTCCCATGATAAAATCACAATGCTCCTTTCTACATGACAATGCAAAATGTTGCTTCCCTTTCAAAGGGAACCAGGTTGGTGGGGTCTTGGGGGAGAGGGACAGGACAGCATCCATGAAATAAAATATCAATGAAAGTTTGACGTCTTTTGAGACTCACCTTGCTTATCATAGGAGTCATTCTCGGAGAAAGAGCAGTGTTCCTTTTTAAATCTGCTTGAAATATTTATCACATCCACAAACACACTTGTAATTTGTTTTGATAATCCCTTGTCTTTTCCAATTGGATAATACACATATCATTTCCATTCCAAGCATGATCCATGTCATAAATTGAAGAAATGCAGAACTAGTGATCACATAAGCTCCATGATCATCATAATCCAAGCATATCATGATGAACACAATGAGCTGCTACATCCATCTTTCACACTCTGTAGGCCTCCTGTGTGTACTATGGGTAGCCCTACTAGTTGAGAGTCATGGCAGCATGGACCATGACTGAATGATGCTAAGCCCCAGGTATACAGGTGGAGTAACAGACCAGTACACCCCTACATTAGTCAGACTGGTCCAGTGCCTCAAGGCATTCACCAAGCTGCTTAGGTACTCCACTGGAGTTGCACAACCAAGCCCTGGGATGCTTGATTACGGGTAAAAGACCTCCTTTACAATAGGAGTTTAGGGCAAGGGGATTAGCCTATGACCCATGTCTGAGATGGGCAAAGTGAAGGAGGGGGAGAGGGGCAAAGTGAAAGGGGGGGGGGGGGGGCTAAGCTTGGTTGAGTGACCCTGTTGAGGAGCTAAGCCCGACCCTTTAGACCACTGTGATGTTAATTAATTACCAAAGTTGTTACAAAAGGGTGAAGAAAGGTATTAGAATGGACTTCCAAGATAAGCCGACTTCAAATATTTATTTCGGATATAGTCTTTATAGACTTCTGAAAGCCTTTCAATGTCCTATTCAACCCACCCCTCAGTCAATGAGATAATTCACAGCTCTAACTCTTAAGATCAAAGAAAACTGAATAGAATAATGAGTCAACCTTGCACACAATGTGACTGTTATTTCCCCTCCTTTCTATCGAATTCCCGCCCCTATGAGTACGATTCCTCATAACTCTTCAAAAACTTTCACTTTCGTTCTTATTAACCCAAATGAAATATGTGCATTGTCCCATTTATTGTTGTCATGAAGGCTTTAGCTTCAAGCATTTAACTTTCCTCTAATTCTACTTCTACTCACACCAACAAACACATAACTTCATACTCTCATGCTTGCAATGCAATAATGAATATATCGTGGCTTCTTATCTGCAATTCCTTTCACTTCATTTGTGAGAGAGAGCCAACTTTCACTTTCTGATCATTCAGAAGAAAAACATAAAAAGTTTACAAAACTTGTGAAAGTAAATTTGCCACATCAAAGGTCATCACAGAGAGCTATGATGATAACAGTTAAAAACAGCTTTGATAATTTTGACTCAATTTATGTATTGCAGAAAGAATTCAGTAATACTTCCTTGTTTTCCAATCTGTCCTCATTTAATTATAAGAATTAAGATATAATGTATTCATGTACCAGTAAGTGGTCTCTTTTTTTTTTTTTTTGGATTGGTCATAATTCTGTTTAAAAGAAGGTATGGTGAGTGCTACTCTCTGTGACGTTTTCACATAATTAAAGTAATTTTAAGGGGAAAAAAATAAAATGCATTGACGTGTTATCAATAATTGTTAATTGCCGATTGTACCAGAGGAACAAATCTGGCAATTAAGCTCAATGCCGGCTGAAGGAGGTTTGCGGTTATTTGTGCCTGCTATTTATTTCTGGTGTCCCGCTATTGATCTCTTTGAATGATAGTTAGGAGCAGCTTCCAGGCTTAGGCTAAGGGACCAACAATACCAAGTATTGATCATAGACAAACCACTCCACCAGACAAAAAAGGGGGCACAAATACCATTTCATCACAACAAATATCATATCAAGCATCTTATCATCGCATCAACCCATTGCCCTTGTGAATGCTAACAAGATGAATAGAAGATCATAACAAAATGGTTTAATTGCCCCTTAGACCATCAGGCGTTAGGCTGTTAACCCTATTGTGGTTTTTCGCTAAATGGTGAGTTGGTAATCGACTGGAAGACCAGCATGTTGCATGAGGATTCAAGCTCAGTATGAAACGTTTATATTTTTTGCGATAAACAAGTGCCTATTGTCCCCAGGAATGCTGATAGGGCATTAAGCGCTCTGGTGCAGCTATTTCTGAAATCAATTTTTACCTTTCATTACACCCCACACTCTACTGAAGACGAACACTGAGCAAAAAAGACAAATAGCTCTGCCTCTTGCTTGTTTTTCTCAGGTTTGCGTCACACCAAACCTGTACTTTTTCATGACCGCCAATCCCATTGATAGTATGATCACTAGCGGTCCAATCCCAATCGTAGTGACGGCCTACTATTCACAATGTGTTAAATACACATTCTCATACATCCTATTCCTAACAAACTTGAAGGTTTATTTGAGACTTCTCATTTCATTCAGAATTTCTGGAAAAGGTGAGTGTCTTTGAAGTCCGGTGAAACGTGATTGATTTAAAGGAAATTGTTGAGGCAGACTAATTTGAAAGAAAGAAGGTGATTGAAGTGGAATGGGTAGAGGTGACAAGGGTAACATTCTTAGGGTCAATTCCAGGTGACTGTTCTGGACTCTATTCTTCACAAACAAGTGTAATGAGGTCAAGGAAAACAACATCAATCTCTTACACTTTATTACTGAGACTATAGCAAGGAAGTACATGCTATAAAATTAATAGTTAAAAATTTCTCATTCATATTAATTTTTCATTCTTAAACATGTTTCTCAGGGCTATTCAAGGTCTGAAAGTATGACCATAAATCAAATTAATCCTCATTAGAAAACTTGTCAATCATCACTTTCACCCATTCAATGGTGTACAATATCTTACTTTCCCCAAGCCAACAAGTATTGGCCTACCAAGTACTTATGAAAAGCTTGAGTATTTTGGGGGAATCGTTCAACTGAAATGAACTGTAAATTGAACCACAAAGTAATTTATATATTTTGACTATTTTTCGTGAAAGTAGGAATACACCAAAAACGAAAACAAAATTGAAATATTTGGTTTAATGCTCATTTTACAAAATACAAAGTGTCCATTCCTGTTATTATGTTTCACACTGAGAATCATCATTTTCACTAAAAACAGTACACTATGAACTATAAACAATATACTGGCATTTCCTACCCCTACATAGTACATGGGGTTTTCAACTTTCTGGTTCTTGTAGTCACCTGCATAGAGCAAGTTTCTAAACCCTTTTCTTTGATGAGATGAATGGCAGGTATCCCCATCCAATTGTCTAAACTCTTCCCAATCAAAAAGCTTTTCTTATTTATCCATCCCTTCCTTCTTACTTGATTATGAAGTGGATACGGGCACAAAATCCTTGAAAAATACTGAAAAGAAAATGTTCAGGAATAGACAGTTCAAATCTTCATTCTCAAAGAGCCTGCCATGGACTTTTTCCTCAAGCCCTTCCTCAAAGCACGGACCTACTATCCGTACTCAAAGGAGGCATCACATGAAAGAGCCAAAACATAATGCATTCACTTTAATACCAGACCACAAGCTTTAAAATGCAGGATTATGAGTTCTTATGAATGAGTAAATAGTTGAATACAAGGGTGCGGCTTTATACCACTTCTATGGACTTGAAGAAGGGATTAAATCTTATGGATCAAATGATCCGATTGGCTGACAGGTGCATTCATCTTCTCAACATTGATGGATAGAGTCATGGATCAAACTTTTGCACTACCCAAGTAGCTCTTTGCACCAACTACAAATTCTAACTGATTCATTGCTTGAAAGGACTGTCTTCCAGTTAACATCATATCAATCAGATGAAACTGTCCAGTGCTTCACTGGTATATCAAAATTTGTCACTCATTACAATCTAACTGATTGAGAAAATTGAACTGTCTTATAACTACTATATATGTTCCTTTCAAATTAATGCCTTTGTGAAAAAAATTCAGTCTTTTGAAAATGATTGATTCAGTGATACAGTTGTTTATCACAATTTGTCACCAATTACAATCTCACTGATTATGTAAAAGAACATCTTACAATTGTTAAAAATGGCTATGAGTGTGCATAATGCAGTAGGTCAGCAAGAAGTTTTGAAGAGAGATCATCAACATTAATGGCAATCAGTCACTCATTCATTTTTTTTAAAGAAAGATCAATATCCATTGCAGCACACTGAAACTCAGCCATGAGCACTGTGATGCTGTTTTGATTATTATTCCACTACCTATTTGACATGCGCCCTCAATAGCATGAGTCTGTATAGTTTGAAGGCACATTTATTGAGTAAGAGCAACAATTTGGGAATTTCTAACCATCAATTTTAAAAATATATGTAAAGACTGCCCTTCTGTTAGAATGAGATTGCTCATTATAGTAGAAGTCTCTTTGATCTGTATGCCTACCGGTACTTTAATAAAAAGTGAAGGTTTAGCACATAATGGGATACTCTACTAGGATTAACACAATGATGTGAAGAAGGTAATACCAGGTACTTGATCAGTAACTGTCTCTTCGTACAACCAGAGGTAACAAAAGAGCCATCAAACTGGACCTTGTGGGATTGCCGCTCTGTTGAACTTGATCAATTCAGTCTCACAAGCTTCAAGATAATCTCTATTATGTGGGAGGATTTCTGAGAGGTTTTCAGAGGTCTGTAACACGGGACAATGGGACCAAATTGTCAGTTAAATTCCAGACTTGTTGGACATGGAGAACTACGGGTACTGTACATGACTGAAGTGAAGAAAAGGGGATGACATATAAACAAGTTCTTCAGAAAAAAGGGTAAATTGGTCATTGTCATGTGAAAGGGATAACTGTGCTAGTCTTCTGCTCAGCTTGAACCTTTTTTAAATTTTTGCTTAAAACTAACCTCCAAAATTTCCAACACTGAGATCCTATTGGCTTAACCAAAGACCGTATGTATGCCTAAGCAAAACATGAGAAAGATTGTATGAAATAATGAATAAATCCCCATCAATATAAGAACAATATTTCAATCACTTCCCATTTTCTATCTAGCATACTGTCAAGTGTGAAAATTAAATATTCCTTGAGTCAAAGCTCACTAAACCTTACACACGTAAATAATCATATCTGATTGATACACGTCTGTAAAGACCAAATTACACACACACATTGGGTTTGAACCAGATAAGAAGGGAAGTTGTCTTTTTTCTGAGAAACTAACTCTCTTGACTGCCAAGAGGAATGCATGGGCTGGTACCTGTTGTTGACATTGCCACTACATGTATACAATGGGTAAATACACCCTAATCAAATCAAGAACCATATCACCAGCATGCACAGAACAAATGTTGAATGAAAAAAAAAGGAAAGTAAATAAAGATCGTCTTCCGCTTTCTGAGGAAATGGGAAGGACACATTCTTTTATTTGTATGGAGTCACATCCATGTTCTATTGTCTAATACTAGCTATGATGACATATTGACATTCTTTTAGTGTCACCTTCACATTCACAAAAAGTGCTGTTCAGGTATATCATAAAGGGCATGCTTGATTGACAGGATTTGGAATACGAGAACATTAAATTGATGGCAAATTGCTTGCAAAGCAACATGAATATACATATTTTATATGTATTAATCAATCATTGCAAGGTTTTAAATATGACATTGGTATGCTCTACTTGACACTTGATATTTCGTACCCAAGATGATCAAATCTCCTAATAGATATAGCAATACACCAATGAATGTAAATTATGGTAACAAATAATTAATGCTATAATGAAGTTTATGTCTGTGCCCAACTGCCCATATTACCGAGAGACTCAATTTCTTGTTTGAAAATGACAATTTTGTTCTCAAGGTGTGAAACTATACCCCTGAAAATCAACACAATTAACCTTATGAACACACATGACTTTCTCACATACTAACACAGTCATACCACATATTCTTTTCAACTGTGTTCATTTCTTTTGAAGATCTGGAACTTTCTCCCATGAATAGACGACTTCTACGTGACCAGACAGAGCTCCAATGAATGAACGATTGTGCAAAAGTTGTCTGTGAAAACAAACTGCTAAAGCAAACCTTATTCAAGTTCAGGGATATATACCGGCATGTTGTTCTACTAGTACCACAGGGTAGTTTGTATGTCTTTGGTGACTCAGATATAACCAAATATGAAAAGGCTCTCACAATGTGAACATATTGGTAGGCCCATATTTATCTAATTTCATTCAAAACTTTGTGTAAAAAAGCATTTTCCAGATTTCATTACCAAATACATCTACATGTACATCACTTATAATTTTAGATTAGCTTTGAACATGAACGATTCAACCACCATCAAGAACTTATCATTGCATTTCAACATAACGGTCTTTTGCTGGAGGCTAAAATATCATTTTACATAATAAATACCCTTCTAGCTCCAAGTACATAATTATAGCTACATGTATACCAAATAAATTCATGTAGGCCTATACACTATTATAACAAAAAACAAAGAAAATATATATTACTGTTAGCATACCATTTTCTGCCAAATGCAATCCTTGTAAATTTGAAGATGATCCCAACAAACAGCTTTAACCCTCACCAAAGAAAGATGATTTAAAAATGAATATTGCATCCAAATAGCATTATGGGTCTCCGTGACTGTGGTCAGTAACACCATGTGACATGGTCAGTTACCTCACATGATGTCCAGTCACAAACCACACAATATCCTTTGACCAACCAGTAGTGGACATAGGGACTGTCCGCATCTCAAACCAAATCAAAGGGACCGACCGTCTGGGAACCTCATGGAATACTCTGTGCTTGAATCTACACCCTTAGGTAATATTTGACCATTCAATGACCACTGTAAAACCATCTATTATTCATATCATGAATGAGGTTTGGCCACTGAATGACCAGTGGACAATGAACTTGACCAGTGGAAGTGAGTGGACAATACACAAGCCCTGTGGGTTTCAATAACAAGTGGTCAAGCAAACAGGATATAATTAAACGATTCCTTTGGATCTTTCGTCATCAGGTGCTAACAAGGCGGGAAGGGGTTTCACCCATGTTGGCTTCAGAGCAGGGCTTCAAGTTCAACGCTGATCTAAAATCAATATATAGATCACTGTGCAAAGTATTGCTTAACAGATTATGATGAGATGATATTCTAAAATCAATATATAGATCACTATGCAAAATAATGCTTCACCGATATTGATCAGATGGTATTCTGCAGGGGACAGCATATGATAGCATATGATACCAATTCTTCTACAGATCCAAGACACAAGTTCCTCAGAGTTCCTGTCATGGCAATGTGGCTACACCATGCATGAAAATAACACTCTTTAATTTGTTTTGCATTGAACTCTTTGCACATTTTGGGGGCTCTTGTTTTACTTTCAGGGGCTCTTTTTGGCATTTTGGGGGCTACTTCGCCCGAGCCCCCGTGTATTTCTTCCCTGATCACTTGTTCAGAGCCAGAAGGGTGCTGACTCACAGGGTTAACCATCCTTCTAGCTCTGAATGGATGATTTAAATGGACATACAACTCTTTACGCTTCCTGCAGATTTATCTGGTTTACAGGGAAAGGATGTGATCTGGGCAAGAATACTACCCAAAAGACTTGCACTTTACAGGGCAAGCTTTGCCAACTGTATAATAAAATCAAGTCCTAGATATTAAATTATTATTGGCTTAATAACAACATAATAGTGTTTCTTCCTGATATTACAATAACCCAAGTTGATGGAAGGATAGATTGAAAAAGTGAAAGATGAGAATACAAAGAACGGAGAGAGATGAGGAGGAGGAGTGTTTTGCTATTTAATTGGGATTTTTAATCATTTTGTCAGGGATTTACACAATTTACGACTTTCTTTCATTAATCTCATTATTTATCCACTAAACAGAGCTACCATTCAATCCCAAACTATGCTAACATAACTGAAGTCTGATCTCGTTAATGAAGGCTATCTTATAATCCTATCATTTCGTAAGGACCTTTTATAAGAAGATATTGGATCAGCCCCTTTCCTTTCAATTCAAGTGGATCAGCCTATTGGGTGACAGGGGTCTACATTACATAATAGAGCAAGTAATATTACCCCGTGAATATACAGGATCTTGAATGTTATCAATGAGAGCATTGTGATGCAGCATTGCAAACAAGATAACACATACATCCAAGGGCTTCACCATAAGAAGCACATGATTTGGAAAGGGATCCTGCCTGCCACAGATGCTATGATTCAACTGAAAGTATAACTGGGACAGGGTGATAAATGATGTTAATTAAATTAATGTCAAAAGGAAGCGGAGAGGGGGTGGGGGGGGGGGGGGGGGGCTGCTCAACCTAATTTTTACCAAAGGAATCTTGAATCTAGAAAGGGGTTGGGGGGCAGGCAGTACAGTTAGCTTTCTGCTAAACAAAATTATTAAATGGAGTAGCCCCCCAAAATGCTCCATCTTGAGAATACATTTTGGTTGTTGAAGAAAATGTGAAAGAGCCCAACAGATAAATATTATATATTTGGGGGTCACCCCCCTCCCCCCCTCTATTTAAACAAGCAACCTCGCTATGTTCACCAGTGTGGGTATCTGTTTGAACATCAGGCATACTAGTGTAGTCCAAACAAGGTGTGTTTCATAAGGACCATGATTATCATGAATACACATCATAAAACATGTTCACCAACAAACAAATCAACTGACAAAGGGCTGCTTCTGAAGGTACCTACAATTTAGCGGCTAAAAATAGACACATATGGTGGACCAGTTCAAGTAATTATCACTGCATAATCTAATCAAGAATTGCAGCAAGCACAATAAACCCCAAGTCCTAATTACACTTGATAAACAATAGGCAATATCAACCTCCCCCCCCCCCCCCTTTAAAAAAAAAAAGAAAAAAAAAGTGAGGTCTATACTGGGAGCAATATACAGTAACCTCTTACTATACATGTACAAAGGTAAATATCCATCAATCAATTATCTTTTATTTCAGCTTCTCCAAGATTAAGTGTTAATTGCTTATGATGCTAAACATGATTTTTCATTGCAATTAGTGTTCAAGATTATTCGAGATGGCAAAGAATGCTGTTTCAAAAGAATATCCTAATATTTGTTCAAACCTTTCTGATCAGAGAACATCTAGGGTCTCCATAAATTACAGTAGTTTCTTGGATGGAAACGATTCCTGAGCTGAGAGGAGTCCAGCTCAATTCTTCCCAGCAAAAAACATCTGACCATGGACAAGACAAACACACCCACATATCAAAATAAAAGTGAAAATCTAAAGATAGATGCAAAACAATTCAAACTGGTAGGCCTATATTATTTTACAACAGGAAGACCTACTTCTGCTTTCTCCCATCAACATAAGAATAATTAAAGTAAACTATTTATAGGCACAGTACACAAAGCAGTCCTTGTAGAAAAGAATACAATTAACTACGCAAAGAGACCTTACTACACTACAGTGTAGTTCTGTAGTTTTCTTCCGTTATACAAGACGTTCTTAGTCACGTTTGTAATCACACCCGAAACTGGACAGACATTGTACGTTTTCTTTTACTTTAGTGCCGTATAGGATTTCCCCAACAAAACACTAGAAGTGGAACCTAAATACGAATGAGAAATTACATCATGTTTACAGCATAATTATCATTTGAAACTTAAGTATCACCGAATGTAAAGGGATGTTTATTTCATTTTAAAGTCACCAAAAGACAAATGAGATGAAAAGGCTATTTTACCTTGGAGGACAACCCGCCAAAAAACTCATCTTTGGCATGAAGCATAGTTGGAAGATATTCACGCATATCTAGCTGATGAAGAGCAGTCAATCCCACAGAGTCTACCAGATCAAACTACTGAAATCATTCACAATCACTAGGTTTCTGATTGCATCCTCATCAGTTATGGTTCAAGTTTTCTATTTCAGAATTGACTCTGTCCAGGAAAGATTTGAATGTTGAGTACTGTCCGGCCAATGGGCAAGTTCAGGAGAATGTTTTACCAAAGAGATATCTCCTTGGTTCTACAGGAGTTGTCAGATTCTCATTAGTTTGAGGGCAGTCCATCCAAACATTCAAATCCCATATCAGAAAGTCCAAACTTCACAGGTTAAAATGTTGAAGAGTCATATTTTACATGCAAAGTTTCACAGATTTAAGAAATGATCTAAAATAGAGCAAATTCCGCTAAGAAATCTGTTGCGCAAGTCACACACAGAACCTGTGGCATCTTTGGATCGCACCATCAAAGTATCGATCTATTTAAGAGCCTAGCGGATGTTTCTACTCGCTATGTTTTCAAGAAATCATGATTCCAGTAGCTGAGAAAATTTCTGTTTTCTGTTTTGGTTTGATTACGTAGAGGGACATGCTCCAGTGGATCCTTCCAAGCAAAGTCTAATTATGAACCACTCATCCATGCCACTTTCACAGATAGTTGCCCTATTCAACTGAATGGTAGATTCTATACTACATTGACTCTATTCAACCATGTGCTACTGCCCATTTAACTCCATCAGCATAACAGTAGCTGGATGGGTCCATTCTACAAATAGGGGTGTTGCAATAACTGCATGACTACTCAAGCCATGTTCTTTATAAAATGGTCTTGAATTTATTTCAGAAATCAAAGGAATCAACCTCTATTGTGAAAAGTCTATTGACACAATTTTTCACACTATATTTATTATTAACACAATTTTTTCACACTGTATGTAATCAGAGAGATACTACACATTGATATGAATGGTAAATAAAATAAATGGATGGGTTGCGATTATGAAAGGTCTTGAAAGAGGAACTGCAAAAGATAATTTTCCCGAAAAATTCTGAGATGTGATTTACGTCATTCCTCATTCATTCCATGCATGAATATGAAAACAAATATAGCTTGAAATGAATGCTCTATTTGCTCAAAACATACAATTTCAGTGTCATATTAATTATTTTCATTTTAATAACCTTACTCATATCTTCTTTCACAACCTACTATTTACAACAACCTTGATTATCAATGTGCCAAAATTTACAGCTGACGATTCTATATTTTGGCAATCAGACCCTTTGCACCCCTTTTCTCAAAGTAAACTCTTCCACAAATATTGCTCACCTGAATACAAAAGATGAGTACAAACTCCAGCCCGCTCCATCTCAAAATGTAGTCTCATTATTCAGCCACTCTTCATCATTTCTCCAAATTTCACAAAACTTTCAGAAGATAGAAAATACTTTTTCTTTAAAAAACTCTCCTCTGCTGCTGCTGATATGTCTATGCTTTCAATCTGACAATTGAAGCTATTCAGCTGACATTGGACAAACCACCGTTGTATCAAATATACCCGAATACAATGCTTATGACAAGTCTGTTTTGAAGACTAGCCAGTCGATTCATTGTAAGTCTCCATTGTTATCTGCGGTTGACGTCACATCTAAACTACAATAGTACAGTTTCGCTGCTAAAAAGGGTCCTATAATGATGCAATTGTAAAGGGGTAACTCTGGCCTTCAAATCAAAAGACATAATGTTTGAGAATGCTCTTCACTATTTATTTTCTTTTGATAAAAAGACAATTATTCAATGAAATCAGGGAGTGGGGAGGAAATGAAATGATTAAAGATTTTTTTTTGTATTGTAAATTTTGGACAGAATCAATCATATTTAATGTATCTTTCAAGTAATTTAACAGAAATAATTCTCTGACTCTAGCAATGATGGAAACAAATCTTTGTTACAACAAATAAATACAAAAAGGTAATAACTTCTCTCTAAATAATTTAATACAAATTCATGGAGATGCTGCCAGTCAATTTTTTGGGATGACCTTAAAGAACTGTCCTGTCCTGATTGATAACTAGTCTGACATATTTGTTGGATATTCACTAGTTTCTTTTAAGAGGATAATGAAAAAATAAATATGTTTATTATTGTACATAGGATATAAGCCTGTCAGCCCCAACATGAGCATGCATTCTTATTTGTTATTTGTTTTTATATGTTGCAGAAATTGATCTTCTTAGCAATTTAAAGTCTATGTGGAATGTTAAAATCAATACGTTTACTTCCTTCTCTGAATCATGAGGGTCCATATTCTTGGAATAGTTAAAGATGCAGTGAGTTAGAAAATAGAAGATTAAGAAAGAAAGGGAGAGAGAGAGAGTGGGAAGAGGGAGAGGGAGAGAGAGAGAAAGAGGGAGAGAGAGAGAGAAAGAGAGAGAGAGAGAGAGAGAGCACAATGTGAGAATTAGGAAGTACATTGACTGATAGTGAGACAAGACACACCTGTGACCTTCCTCCTATTATCCTCTTAAGCTTTGCTTTACTTTAAAAGATCTTGACATTCATCTGATCATTCAAGCCACTTACAAACACGCCTTTCCTTTTCGTTTCTCGGAATACGGAAATTGATTTTCGAACGCAAACAAGTGTCCGTCAAATGACCCCAAGTTCGTCACCATGGCTCGCTAAAAGTTGGAGGTGGGAATGTCTTTGAGGTGTGACAGGAACCGTTTGGTACCAATCAATAATGCTTGAGACTTCATACCTTGCTTAAAGGGCACCTATCGTCAATTAAAATTTTGCTCTGTATGACTATTTTTAGGGTTCTGTACCAGTAAACTGCATTCAAAATACCCATTTATTATACCACTTCTGAAGAGAGATACTGCAAGTTTGAATCCTAAAATTTCCAAGGTAAATCAGTCAATACATTTGTATGAAAACAACAGTGCATAGTAAGTTAATTTCAAGTTAACTTCTGTGCAACAACTATGACATGAAATAATGTTCCCCTCATACCCTTTAATCCTTAGAAATAGTCATGTCTCAAACAGTTTTGGGGATGATTTAATGTCTTATAATAGTATCATGTATCAATCATGTTCTGATTTGTTTGTTTATGGGAGGAAGGGGGGGGGGCAGGGAAGGGCAATTGAAGCCCTTTAAGTTTAGGAAGGCCTGTGTTATCATAGCTTTTCTTTGAACATATTCTTCTCATTGATCAGGGAGGACAGAAAGGTCATTGAATTAGCCTTTTCACAGTCATTTTCTGCCTGATTGAGATTCAAAAGGATTTGGCTTTTACACAGAATCTCTTCCACCCTTGTCAACTTTCATGGTCAGGAGTATAGGCCACTTTGGATGAACTAATTGATTTTTAGTCAGAATGAAATAATGCAGTAGGAAAAAACACAGAAAACCTTTTAAAAATAATGACTTTTCTATGAAGGTTGCCTTGTTTTAGGACCATGTAAATACTTAAGTTTATTTAAATAATTAACAGGTAGGAAGCAAAACAAATTAAAAAAAAAAAGGGAAATCTGTTTTCCAACTGCAGCATCAATGATTTCAAATAGCACAAATTCCTAATATCTAATTTCAATTGAAAATAAATAACTAATCAGTTTTCAATCTGCACTTCATAATATCATTCAACTCTAGAAAGCTATCAATTTGAGAATAAAATCCACATACCGGTAAACAAAATCAACATTATACTACAGAAGATATTCACCATTTTCGAGAGAAAGTTATTTTTTTTTGTTATTATTGAATGATTATCCTAATAAGTTGAAAAACAATATTGTATTTTGGTTAAATTAAGAAGAGTGATTATTAATGGATTATCTCATTTAGGTGCCTATTTCGGTGTTCAAGGAAGGAACATTTTATCAATAACCTAAATTTCAGTTAAGATTTTTGTTGTTCGTTCCAATCATGTGAAACTTCATGAATTCATTTCAGTACATTTAGTTTGCGTAATCTTCATCCCAGATAAAACATTTAAATTGTGATACTAATGGTGAGTAATTTTGGCAGGAAGGGGACAACTGGAAGTGGATATAATGTATGGAGGTCATGAAGTCTAGTATAATCCAAGTCCTTTATAATGTCTGGTGCAGCTACGCAAACTGACCTAAAGCCATAGGATGACCTATACTTGTCGCAGAGCTGATCCACAAATTGACTCAGGATCGCGTACAAACACAAGTAGACCTGTTACTCATCAAATAGAATTATTCCACTTAACAAAAATCTGTAAAGAATGCAGAATTAGACAAGACCTCACTATTGCATAAAAGTGCTTGCATATTACTACACAGGTTTTCATCTGTTCACAGCCAAAAGGGCACTAACTGTATGTGAAAGTATGTTACTAAACGCTCTTCTGGCTCCAATCCCAAACAGAAAAATTGCTGAATTGCCTGCTTTTCTCAAACAAAATATTAGATGGACAAGTCATCCATACTGAATGCTAAAGATGAATGAATAAGGGGAGGGGACAGTGATCAAAATACATAACACTTGAAGCAAAGAGTGACAGAGAGAAAGGTGCCAGTATTGGACCTACTACCGATGAGAAAGCATTTTTAAACTACGGTGAGATTTGTTGAATGAAGAGTTTGTCTTGTGTAAACTGGGACGCATCTTGAGAGAAGAAAGGATGTAGAAAGGACTTACAGATCTATTCTCATTACAATGAGTGTATAAACATTTGGATTTCAGATTGGTTGGATTTTACTGGGATTCTGGTGAGAATTAATGGCCTTTAGTATTGACAAATCATCTACTTTTAAACATCATTCAAACTGATCAACTTTCACCTGGTACACCTTCCTTTGTGTGTGTACATGTTTTTTTCTTTTTTTTTCTTCAATTAAGATTGAATATATCATCTGTTTGGAGCCATAAGGGCATAAACCATGTGGAAATTAAAGCTTATCTGCCGTAGTTTATAGGAGGGATTAGACCGCCCTGCAAGGTCACTGGACAGGTGGTTATCTCATCAACTCAGCTCTCAGTTAACATAAGAAAAAGAGGATCATGGGGGACCAATGGTCACCGATTAGGCATTGTTTGTTATATAGAGGGCGCAAGTAGCTATAAGTAGTGCAGTGGGCCTTTAATATGAATTAACATCCTTTAGCTCCAAACAGATGAAATGCATTAGTTTATACACGTCATAATACCCATATGCATGATGTACAACTATGAAAGTTGCAGAATAGAAAGAGATTTTTCTCCAATAAACCAAAATTGCCCGTTACTCTGGAGTTTACATGAAGTTATCTAATGCTTGTTTACCAAGCGTCCAAGAGCTTTCACTAACAAACAATGTGTGGTTACAGTTATATTCATATTTATGACCATTGTATAGCTCTAAATTACCAATATGATGTCCTTCTTTTTTTGCTGGTAAAAAAGTGCAGTCAATTAACACTTACAATCCTTTTATAATCCATGATTATGGGGTTCAGTGACATACCTTTGCCCCATTAAACATTCAAAAAGCTTAACAGAGCAACTTTTTTTCCTTTCTGTTTTGGAACCCAGGAACAAGTGCTTTTTGACCTTCTCATATCGATATGCCCTGATAAATGGATAAGTGTGTTTAATCCAATAATATGACGGCAAATAACAGGATTTAATAGCAAAGGCTGGTTGGCTTCTGGCATCTATCGCTAACCATGCTTTTATATTTCATCTGTAATATGAGCATTTTGGGTTAATGGCTTTAGCAATCCCGTCTGGCACAATGAAATTCACTCCTGAAAATTTCTATACAAGTTCGAATCAGTTACACTGAAATAAGCTCAATAAAAGCAAGGATCAAGAGTACAAAATTGTGATGTAGTCAATATCAGAAAAATAAATGTGTGAGGCAATATAATTGCGTAGGCTGGTGGATTGCAAAGAAATAGAGATTAAATGAATTGAAAGGACTTCTTTCAACTAGTTTTCCAGTATTAAAGACAATGACTTGTTCAAGTTTATAATTAAAAAATCCAGATCACTTATTCAGGCATGATGAAGCTACTACATTCTATAATTGTTGTTTTAAAATTTCCATAACTTCTCTTATTTTCCATTTCCTTTTAGGACATCACACAATTTTAGTCAAGATGGGGTACGGGTAGTCATAAAAAATGGAAAAAGCTTGGACAAATATTTGGAATAAGCAGGGAGGGAAAACTAACACCTTTGATCATTTAGCAAATTTGTACATCCTTCAATATTTCCTCTAGGGTCAAGTCTGGGTGAAAAGAGAAACAAAAATGGAGAATAAATGACCGGACCCAGCTTCCAATTCACAATGGTCAAGAACTTAATAATTAACAAGATGTTAGCTTGGTGCTAATAATGGAGAAGATATGTCTGAATACAAGCATCTAGCTCAAAGAAACAATACGCTATGAAAACATTTGAAGTACAGTGTCAACATAAGCTGAAGAGGCATGGGTTGCGGCCGATTCGGTAGCTTATTTGAAAATGGTCAAGTAGGTCACTCGAAAAATGCCAATCATCACCATCATCTAATATAAAAGATGAATAAAATTATAGTTGGTTCTTGGCGCATTAGAAATCAGTGACAAGTAAAAAAGGATACATGAATGTTAATGACCAAATCCAAATCTATTCATATCAGTTATCGGCGTTACTATGAAAAATAACGATCAAAATATTTTACAATATAATATAGAAAATTGTTCCTCAAATAAAATGTACATTACAAAGGAGGGTAACATCAGAATGTCTAAAATCATGAATCAACCGATTTACGACGGTCAGTTCAAGCGGTCAATACATACGTATTGGAATGGCTAGAGCCTAGAGGGGAGCTGATGACAAGTAAGCTCATCCTAATTCAACACACCTCCTGACTTAATTGATTGACCGACTTCATTGAACAGGAAACGATGGATAATAAATAGAACTTGTTTGATGCACTGCTTGTCATCATGAGGTGCCCGCAAGAAAGCCATAGGTCGCACATATTGTCATAGAGAGTAATGGCCTTCTTGCGCGTAGCCAACAATAATAGCCTCATTAAATCTGTTTCTTGTTACATTTCCCTCTTTTTAAATCAACATGATCAGCATAATGCTTTTCCTGCTCTGGTCTACAGAACATTAGACAGACATAGAAATAACACTAACAAATTTGGTAGTCTAGGCAAAAAAAAAAATCTTCTGGAAAACAACTGAAAGAGGATTTTTTCATCATATTTTACATTTATATGTATACACAAGAGGACAAATTCAAAAGCAGTCATTGTCATACCCGCCGTCCCGTAGCTAAAATTCTTGTTAATTTACTAAAACTGGTCACTTGGGTGTGATTAAAGACTACTATCTTTAGTCCAGGGGTACGTCTGTCCACCTGTCCTGACACATGGTGCCATTCATAACTCACTGATCTAGCTCTATAGGTGCTGGACAAAACCTGGCAGGAAATCTGTCATTCCAGCCAAATTATATTCCATGATCCAAACAGCTTTAGATAGATGATGATACATAGGACACTCAGTGAGAGGATAAAGTCTGTTCACATTAACGGTAGATGAAATTTATAGGGAACTTGTATAGAGAATTAGCTGTAGCAAAGCGAGCATAAACCGCTTAGAGGCAATATGCAATTTGCGGTATAGAAATATCTTATCATAAACACTGGATAACATAATGAAACATTGGCTTATAAATATATATAAGAAAACTAATTTTGAAGAGATCAAATAACGCAACAGCTGGACAATGATCGGTGCATAATATTCATTTATATTTTAAGCCCTGCTGAACTTTAAAGATAAAGGTAAGTTCTGGTAATTAATGCGATTGCATTGTGAAAGAAAAGGTGTGGAATGGATCAGAAACAGTTGATTATGTAGCATGTAAGTATTGGTGTGCACTACAAGGTTCTGGAGTCATCAAAATCATAATACATTTGGCCGAGTCTTGGTAAAGTAACAAGCACTGTACACAGAAAGCTATACATGGGACAACACACATGGTGTCGGGGCTAGTACTACCTTGATTTCCTTGTCTTTCTATGCTCATTACTCAGCCAGTATACATTTTCTTCAAAAATTGTTTGGCACATGTCATTTATTTGTAATCTTGAACATTCATTGTAAGTTTTGTTTGATTCTGTGAGAATTAATTTTCTTTTTTTACCAGAACTGGAGTTTATCTTTAAGGTTTCCTTAAAGTTCAGACAAGAATGAGACCCTGATTCTTTTTCTGAGTTTTTGTTTCAAATGATGCTCAATCATGTGTTTCCCTATACTGCATTTTGTTGTTTAACATTTTAGACTATAACAAATAATTACCTATAGGCTATGACATAACTATGTGATTTTGGTATAGCTATCCAATGAATGTTGGTTGACAGAACGGGGGTTGTGGGGGGGGGGGGGCATCTTTCCCCCGAGTTAGAAAACATTTCAGGCCTAGATCTAGTAAACTTACCATCAAATTCTGATCCCTATAATGAGGTTTACACAACATTCACCCATTGAAGTGAGGTGTAGAAGAAAATTAGGAATGGTCATTAATTTATAAAAAAGTAATCTTTGTGAAGACTTTCATATGAAAAGCTTTGTAAAGACTTCACATAAAAGGAGCGACAGTGAAAGAAAACTGAACCAATTAAATGTTGAGACTTAAAATAGGATCATGACGCTAAGAATTGACATAAGATTTACTCAACAGTTTGTATATATATAAACACAGAACACATGACAACCAAGCCGATAACATAAAACGCATTGTACACCATGTGATCTTTATAATCCATTCACAATGATAGTAGAAGGAAGGGAATCCTTATATCTCCAAAATGTCTTTTCTGCCATCTCTTGGGATGTTTCTTTTTATTATACAGACTAAAAATAAACCAAGCTTGTAAGGTCCTAAGGTTTCAAAATTGCCACGGTTTGATTTCTAATTTGACTAATATGTTATACTTTCCTTGTAATCGGTCCAATGGGATTGCTTAATGTAGGGGCCATGTTGTATGTAGGCTTCCTGGGGAATTGGCAAGGAATCTGAAAAAGACGGGTCTATTAAGTCGGACTTAACATGAGACAACGGGTAACATAACAAATGCAGCGGCTTTAGAGAAGATGATTTAAATAGATCAGAAGAAAGTTACTTAATAGTTACAGATATGCACAGAGAGAGGGAGAGGGAGAGAGAGAGAGAGAGAGAGAGAGAGAGAGAGAGAGAGAGACAGAGAGAAAGAGAGAGAGAGAGAGGGAATGACAGAGGAGATAGAAAGAGGGATAGAGGCAGGGGAGGGGAGGGGGAGACAGAGAAGGGGAGGCAGGGAGAGAAGAGATGAGTATAGAAAGGAAGTAAAATGGGAAAGAGGAAGAGAAACGGAACAGATGAGGAAAAAATGCTCATTTGAGGAATACATGAATAGGTTGACTGTAGAATAGAAGACGGCTTTTGCCCACAGCCAACAAAATATAAAAAAAAGTATATTTTTTCAAAGTCATTGGTTCCTAAAATCCTGGCCATGTACTGAATAACCTATTTTATGACATTATACTGTTTCCATACTACCTGTCTTGTCAACACATATCAAACAAGGAAATAAACAGTTCTTGCACTCTTTCTCCCCTACAAGGAGGTTAACAATCTTGAGCTATATCTGTTATGCAACAGACAATGGAACCAAACTGTAAACCAAACAAAATCAAGTGTGACTTCAAGATTGCTGCACTCTGCACAAAAGATATCGAGAGGATAAGCTTCACATAACAAAAACAGAATGCTTATGGTGGGATATAACTGCTCCTTCGTAGAATAAATCACTATTACGCCTAACTTTCTCGGAATATAAGAAGCTGTGAAGACCACAGAATAAGCTTTTCCTCTTTCTTAAAGATTTAAACAAAAATGGAAATCAATTTCTGTGATTGAAAATCTCAAAATCTCTAATACATGGATTAAAAGGATCCTAATGAATTAATCTGCAAGACTTCAGTATTAATATATAGAATCATTTTTTAATGGGATAATACTAAAACTCTACGGCAAAGAAATTACATTGAATGTTTCTTTATCTTATAAGTGGCTGGGTAGTTTGACAAATTAAGGAATGAGATAACTAGTTAATCTTCTAGATGACAGGATGACAGCCAATAGCTCCTTGGGGCACCAAGCAATATAGTATCTATTTAATCCCTTGCTTTTCAAAATGTGCGAAGAGTCAACGAGGAGAGACTAGTCCGATTGGACCAATCCCTTCAGAACAAAAGACCCCTTGGAAGAGTGGTCAAGAAAGAGATCAAAATCACCAGACCAGACAAATAACCAACTTATCAGTCAGTTGGAAAATCCAGGAACTCCTCAAGGAACCTGGGAATTTTCATAAGCAGTAGGCCCTATCCTTACATCTGATAACATGCTCTTGACTTGCCTGAGTAACATCCCTTCCCCCTCTATATCCTCACGTTTCTGTCCTTTATCCATCTCAAGCTGAAGTAAGCCTTATCAATCTCCTACAATCCTGGATAGATCTTTGATATAAGATCTATCTTCCATCCAGGGTCTTCTTTTCGTTTCTGTTGAAGGACCTGGGAAATATGATCATTGCAAGAGCACTTTTTGACCCCTTTTGTAATATGTACCAGTCTACCATAGGGAAAGTCAGGGGAAGGGGGGGGGGGGGGGAGTTTATTGGTAGAACGGCAAACAGTTAGGCCTGATATTTACCCCTCCACCCCCCCTCCCCCCCAAAAAAAAAATAAAAAGGGGGGAGAGAAAAAAGAGAATCCAGTTTGTATGTGCAGTTACAGTGAAATCTTGGATAATAAACTTAAATTCTGACATTGCCACGTCTAGCTGTCATCTTATAGGCCCCCATTAGTGACATATAGGTCAAGTCGTTGTTATCCGTGCCTGGTGAATGCCTGGTGAAATGCCGAGACCTTGATCTTACATGTCACAGCCGAGGATGTCGCTAAACTAATTTAGCATAGATAGGACAGGCATAGACAGAGACGTTTACATGAAAGACGGTGTTTGCAGCCATGATAAGGCACATATTCAATTAGAGGAGAGAGGCAGGCGTGGAGTAGGGCTTCATTTCTGTCACGTTTCAATTCCTTTCGTCTCTTAACCGTGACGAAGCGAAGGAAACAAATAAGACATAAAATGCAGCACATGGGGATTCACGTGCGAGTCTCCAGCCATGTCTAAACTGTTATTCTTCACATTAAGCATAGTCATTATATAAGTTTGTGGTAATAAAAAAAGTTTCTGAGAATTGAAAAAGAAAACAAAAGGTTCACAGAAAAAATTAGACTTAACTTTTTTGTGAATGGTCATTTTATTATGTTTAGTTACTGTCTGTGTGTCTTTGCTCTGTGTAGTTCTTTTGAATCATGTTAATCGTTATTAGAAAAACCCAGACTGTCAGTTGTGAATAGATGAAAGTCTAAACTTATTTTACTTTCTATCCCCAGGTGCAACAATTGATAAAGTACTTCTCCATGAATAGATTCTTTCACCCCCCCCCCCCCCCCCGAAACACGAATTGGTATTACAACAAACGAATACTTCTACTGAAATATAAGATGATTCATCTAAAGTAAGACATTGGGAGGTCAACAGTTTGACAGACTTTCTACCCGTATTGGTAAGCTCACAGATGTATCATTTCTTGGGCATTCCGCCCGTTAACCACAAGAAACAAAAGAAACAAAAGAAACAATTAAGTGATTTCAGGACAACAATGGGAAGACCTGGTGGTGGTTTCTATGGGAGGCACATGCTGGAAGGTGAATGGCATCCATTCCCCTTAGTAAAGTGAAACTAATTTGAGAGTGAAACCCTAGCAATTGATGTGGTTTGTTGCCTCTTGAAGAACTGTGAGCTGTAATTCTCAGAAAATATCATACATCTTCTACAACAACATTGTGGTTGATATGTTAAAGACATCCAACTGGTACAAGTTTCTCTCATTTTAGTTCAAAATTGAAACATAGACATTACTAGAATATGAGGAATTCTAACACCTACATGCAGGGTACCATTATGACTTTTCATGTATCATAAAATGAACAAATGATAATTGTGATTTAACATTTCACTCAGCTGCATATCATTACATGTGCAATTAGTTCATTAGATTTCAACAAGCATGTTTTCTTCAGATCTCTCCTGTTCTGTCTTAATTGTTTGATTATTACAAAATTGTTGATAAATCAAATATTCTATTCTGTTGAGACTTGTTTAAATCCTTATGGAGGAAAAAAAAAAAACTTTTGTGTACCTATTCCCTGCCTATATCTTTAATTTGAAAACTTACACCAACAAACCTTTGGTAGCACAAACTTGATTGAAGGAGAACAAATTCCACTGCTCCTTGAAATGTCTGAATCTGAATAATATAATGAATCATGAAAATCAGTATTGATTTTATTATTTACGATATAAATCTACGTATCTACCTATTCTACTTTGCTATTGTTGCACCTCAACATTGCATAACCGAAACTTAAAACACATCGCCAAATTGCTCATACCCCCCCGCCCAAAGGCGCCCTCCGTGACCCTTGCGTCCGAGCGCCGCCAACGTAACCTCTTCCTCTTATCACGAGTTCCCTAGGATACACCTTGGTAAAGGCGCTGGGGATGGAGGGAGGGAAAATAGGTAGATACGTAGATTTATATCGTAAATAATAAAATCAATACTGATTTTCATGATTTACATCAATAAATCAACGTATCTACCTATTCTACTTTGCTAAAGACCAGCACAGATTAATGCCGGGTGGTAAAAACCAAGCAAACTTATCAATTCAATGAGAAATAGACGACGAAGCCGCCTTCAGAGAAGCGACCACAAAGGCTCGTTCGCCCGCGGGCACATCTTTGAGGTAAAAAGCAGAAAAAGAACTTGGAGACTTCCAAAAAGCTGCTTTACAGATATCTTGAACTGAAACTCCGATGAAAAGAGCCCAAGACGTACTGACACTGTGAGTATCATGGGCACGAGGAACCCTGCCAGGCGTCAAGGCCTCAGGGCCCGCAGCCTTGATAGCCAAGACTAACCACCTGGAGATCGTATCCCGAGATGCCGCCGAAAGTGGCTCTCGAGAAACCAGAAAGAGCTGATCCGACTTGCGAAAAGGCTTCGTCTTGTAAAGATACTATTTGAGGGCGCGAACGGGACACCACAGTCCGCCCCCGAAGACCGAAGAAAAATCCGACAAGGGATGAAGCACCACTTCCACTGAACCCGACGTGTCAGACTGATTCTAAGCAATAAAAGAAGGCTTGGGAATCAAACGAACCCCACGTCCTTCCCAGCGGATATGCCCAGGGGCAGCTGAAAGGGTATGAAGTGAGCTCCTACGCTGACCAGAAGTGATTACCATGAGAAAAACCGTCTTGACCGTAGTAAGCAGAAGCGTCGCAGAACACAGCGGTTCGAAGGGAGTGCCAAAACCTTGGGTAAACTCCACACTGGCGTCAGAGGTCTGAAGAAGGGTCTCTTAAGGAAGAAAGACTTCAAAAGAGCCGCTAGCTGAGGAGCAGAAGAAACCGAAGATAGCAGACCGAGAGCCACAAATCGTTGACAGAGCTCTCCCCTGTCATACAAAGAGATCAGAAAGTCAGCAATAGAAGGTAAAGACGCCTCTCTAGGGGCGACGCCCACCTCCTCACACCAAGTGTGAAAAGCATCCAACCAGAAGTTGTAAACCGTCCTGGTCGACTCTCGTCTACTCAGGACTAGAAATTGTGCAGCACGTTCGGAGAAACCTGACGAACGAGCCCTCTTCCCGATAACCGCCAAGCGGTCAAACGGAGGATTTCCGGCCGCTGGTGTAGAATACCAGACAGAGGTTGCGACACCAGATCCGGATGACACGGCAACGACCACGGAGCCCCCACCAGGAGGGTCAGGAGGTCCTGAAACCACGACCTCGCCGGCCACCAAGGAGCTATGAGAATCATCATCGCTTGATCTTCCCTGATCTTCCAGAGCACATGGGGAAACAACGCGAACGAGGGAAAGGCGTAAGCCCTCCATCCCTCCACGGGATCGCAAAAGCGTCCAGAGCAAAAGCTCCTGGTTCCCGGACTCTCGAGAATATCGAGGAAAACGATGGTTGAGTGAAGTTGCGAAGAGATCGATGTCGAGAACACCGAACACTCTCCCCAGTTGCCTGACGACAGTCGGAGGCAGAGTCCACTCTGAGGGAAGGCACTTGCCTCTGGAGAGAAAGTCCGCTAAGATATTCTCTTCGCCCGGGATATGTGATGCAATCGGGAACACCCTCGCCCCCTTGCACCACGCCCAGAGTTGAGAGGCCAACTCGTTCAGAGCCACAGAATGAGTGCCTCCCTGTCTGTTGATGTACGCCATCACCGATACGTTGTCCGTAAGAAACAGAAACGAACGACCCACCAGACGAGCACGGAAGTGACGAAGCGAAGCAAACACTCCCATGAGTTCCAACACATTGATGTGGGGCAGAAAGTCCAGATGACTCCAGTCTCCTGAAATCATTGACCCCTGGCAATGACCTCCCCAAACCAACAGCGACGCGTCCGTGGTGACGGTCACAGAAGGGAGAGGAACTCGGAAGCGTTTGCCCTGAAGGAAGAAGGAACGACGAAGCCAAGGACCTAGAAGACCCTTGATTCTGGACAACAGGGGGATCCACGACAAAAGAGAACTCACACTCGGCTGATAAAACTCCAACAGAAAGAGTTGGAAGGGACTCATCAATAGTCGACAATCTGGAAGCATGTCGACTAGACTGGAGAGAAACCCTAGCCACTGAAGCCAACACTCGGCTTCCACCCGACGTGCACATCTCAGAGACCGAGCAGTCCTGACTATCGTCTCGACCCTGTCGAGCCTGGGACGAGCCAGCTGATGACGAATGTCCAGCTGAGCACCTAGGTAAGACGGCGTGCGAGTCGGAACGAATTCTGATTTCTCCCAAATTATGAGAAATCCGAGATCTTGAATCGTGCTGATCAGAATCTGCATATGATCCAACAGCATGACTGACGCCACGACTCTCGTGAAAATCCGAGGAGCAGGGCGCAAACCGAACAGGAGCGCTCTGTAACGGTAGAATTTGCCCAGGAAAGCAAAACCCCACAAGATCCCGCGACCGCGGATGTATCGGCACATGAAAATAAGCGTCGCGAAGATCCAAAGAAACCGCGACGTCTGCGGGATTCAATGAAGAAAGGATGGTTACCAGATGACCCATTCGGAAATGAACCTTTCCCAAAAGAAGGTTAAACCGCTTCATGTCGAGAATCATTCTTAAAGAACCCGAGCACTTGGGAATTACGAACACCGGCGACAAACAAAGACACGGGTGATCGTCTACTTCCTCTATTGCCCCCTTCTCTAACAGAGACACGAATTCGGAGGAAAAGTGACTCTGAAAAAGAGGGGACATGATCGGAGAGCGGCTCCGGAGGACGCCATTCGGAAGAGGTTCCACAAAATCTATGAAGAACCCTTCTCGTACCACCGACAGAACAAATGCGTCGCTGGTGATCTTCTCCCACACCGGGAGAAATCTCCGGAGCCGCCCGCCGACCTAAGACCCAAACACTCGGGGGAAGCCATCATCTAGAGAATGACTTCCCACCACCACGAAAGGGAGTCCGGGAAGATAGAAGAATCACGGTAAGAAGAACCTCGAGACGAAGGACGACCACGATCCTGGAATTCCTCCTCGGCTGGGTACCAGTCCTGAGGGCGGCCCTTAGACTGGCCGACGTTCTTACGAAAAGAACCCGAAAACTTCAAACTTTTCTTACGAGGTCTGGAGGAAGGAACCGGTTCTTGGATATCACGAAAAGCAACGGACAGGTCTCGAGCCTGCTTCTCACCATCAATCTCGGCTTGCAGTAGAGTAGTGAAACTACCTCCACAAAGGTGGGGGCTGGCCACTGGAATCTGCGGAAGCAGTCCTGGAATTTGATGCGGTCGAATGCCCAAAAAAGTGAGCACAGCCTCCCGACGATACTTCCCGACGGAAAACGAAGTCACCGCAAGCCGTGAGAAAAGATCAAACAACAACATGTTACTTTTATCAAAAGGACCACGAGTCCCAAACTTCTTCCCTAAACGACTGGCCACCGCCACAAGTTTGGGAGAAACCCGTTTAGGACACAAATACAAATCCGCATCCTGAGGAACGAAAACGTACTTGTCCACCTGCCGCTCAAGAAATCCCGTCGACGACGACAAGTCTTCTGCGGCATTCACAAATTCCTCTTTGTGTAGATCAGAAAGAAACAGTCCCTGAAACGCTGAAGAGTCCGATTTAGAAGACAGGAAGCCCCGCCGATAACTCCGGGACGACACACGAATCGGGCACATATTTGTGAAACAAGGCTAACGAATCCGCCGCCAGAGACACAAACGGAAGTAGACGCATCATCCCCCGCAACTAAACCAGACGACTGAGCGATGGAACCAGTGTCCCAACGATCAACCGAGCCCCCCCTATCTTGACCAGATAAACAGGGACGATCCCCCCCTCTCGGAGCGCCCAACGAAGCGTGAGGCGGAGAAGCAAAAAAGAGAGGACCCCGGCTGAATACGACAACTCGAAAACCGCACCGGCGACTGCTCAGGCGAGATCGATGCATCTTCGGAAAACTCCGAAAATAAATCAATCGCGATCGGATCCGAAAGTGAAGTAGGACGAACCAGAGGAGCCGACTCGGGCACCGAAGATCGAAAAGCGTCAGCAAAAGCCCGCATCCAATCCGAAAATTCCGGCGGGGGTGGAGGCACCGACGGAGGGAGAGTAGCCACCAAAGGCGGACCCCGAAGAGCCGCAAACGGTGCCATAAAATCAGAGCGCGGATTCTTCGAAGGATAAACAAAATCCGAGGAAGAACCGGCCACAGCGTCCCGGGAAACCCCGCCTCTTACGAGACGTAGCGGTAACGGAAAAGGCCGAAGAAACGGGACGGTTATCCGATAAAGGCCCGACGGTAGGAGCTCCCCGCAAACCGAATCGGGAAAACGGAACACGCACCGACGGAGAGGCGCGGTTAGTTGAAGCCCCAGGATCCGACTCGGATGCACGGGTATCCGGACCGAAATCCGGAAACGGCAAATCCGACAAAGGGACAGAAGAACCGAACGGTGACCGGTTTAAGTCCGGATCCACAGAAGCAACCCGAATATCCGTCGATGGATTTGTGCACCGACCAAACAAAAGAACCGACGGAACAATTGTTGGCGGTGCAGAACTAAGGCCCGTTCCACCCAGGGTAAGAACCTCTGGGTTTCCGGGAACCGTATTGAGGGGCGACGTATCGCCTTGCTCAACCATTCTCCTGGGCTTCCCTTGCCCGCATAAACGTCCACTGACGTTCGCATCCCCGGGGTTTGCGGTGTCACCACCGCTCCCGAGGGGCGTAACTAACGAAGACATATTACTAGAATCCTTCGTCTTCGTACCCGTCAATGGATTTGTGCACCGACCAAACAAAAGAACCGACGGAACAATTGTTGGCGGTGCAGAACTAAGGCCCGTTCCACCCAGGGTAAGAACCTCTGGTTTTCCGGGAACCGTATTGAGGGGCGACGTATCGCCTTGCTCAACCATTCTCCTGGGCTTCCCTTGCCCGCATAAACGTCCACTGACGTTCGCATCCCCGGGGTTTGCGGTGTCACCACCGCTCCCGAGGGGCGTAACTAACGAAGACTTATTAATAGAATCCTTCGTCTTCTTTCTCGCGACAGAACTTGATTTCTTCTTCGTGAAACCTGCTAAGAGAAAATAAGAACTGCGAGACATATTATAACCTGCGGGAAAGAAAATTAAACAAAGGGTACGAGCAATTATCAACAAGAATTAAATAAACTACCAGTGACTAAAACACCCCACCGACTACCCCCGCACGCACCCGAGGCCTCGGAGGAGTGAGGACAGGCAAACGCGAAAGCGGAAACGTAACAGTAGTCGGCAAGAAAACGTTCTAGAATACTGATAAATAAATAAATTCACGGAGTGAAACTACTCTCTAACGAACAGGAAATCGTAGAGAATATTATAAAAGGCGAAAATGCGAACCAAAAAGTGACTAAAGAGGAAAAACTCTTCAACTTTTGGGAGCGATTATTAGTGTAACTTATCCGTTCGGATGCGAAGAGATAAGAGGAAGAGGTTACGTTGGCGGCGCTCGGACGCAAGGGTCACGGAGGGCGCCTTTGGGCGGGGGGGTATGAGCAATTTGGCGATGTGTTTTAAGTTTCGGTTATGCAATGTTGAGGTGCAACAATAGCAAAGTAGAATAGGTAGATACGTTGATTTATTGATGTAAATCACATGCACCTGCTGTTCCCTCAAAGCCAATTTAATCATATCAAATTTTGATGAAAAGCACTTTTTAAAGTGTTTCTTCTTGTTTTGTTTGGGGGGAGGGGAGGGGGGGGGGGGTATGCCTTCCAACCAATATCCCTCCTCATGACTTTTCAAGGCATTAATCACAGAATGAAAAAATAATATCTGTTCAGAGCCAGAAGGGTGCTTACTGTATTAAAGTATATGAGTGAACGTCCTTCTGGCTCAAAACGGAAGATTTTATTGTTATTGTGTCTTAAATTGAATCTTTTATTTAATTATGAAATATTGCATATCATGTAATGTTAACCTACTGAAATAATAGTCAAAGAGCTCACAAAATCAATCAAAATATTTAGTGATGATGGTTTCTTATCAGAAAGCATACATTGAATGCAGCAGATTGCTAAGACAATTAAATGAAAAAAAATGAACTGGGGTCAAAATACTGCGCTCAATATCTCATCTGGTATTCTTGTCCACAGTCATAGTTTGGAACTTGTTATGTATTATTGTCTTCTCATCTATTCCTGTCTGCTAATACCTTACAGTTGTGAGTGACATCCCAGACAAATAAATGTTGTTACCTCTTAGACAAAGAGCTCACTAAAATAGATTCTCACACTTTCTTATCCTACTACCACAAACAAAGGAAGAAACAAATGTATCCTTGTTTTATATTTGTTTTTGCAAAGGGTGTCACTTAGTGACTCACAAATACAACTACAACTACAAGCGACCCTTTCACTCATATATCTCACGATAAACCGATGAAACCACAGTGCATTATAAGGATGGTTAAGATACGTCACCGATTAAAAGAAGAGGGTGATCGATACTGGCCTAATAGTTCAGTGACCTTCCAAAACAGGTTCTTAATTATCTCATATATCTCACATTAAACCGATGAAACCATGGTGCATTAAGGATGGTTTAGATACGTCACCGATTAAAAGAAGAAAGTGATTGATACTGGCCTAATAGTTCAGTGACCTTCCAAAACTGGTTCTTCATTATTGATTGAAGTTCACAACAATAAGAATCCTACCGGCAAATTAGCCCAATAAATGCTTTTCATCGTACCCCCAAGAGCTTATTTTAGCCCTGCAAGACCATACATCTATTTGCAGCATATATTGGGAATCAATATTCTAGATCAAGAGGCCATTGTGGAATCATCAGTATCGTTCTTAATGAAAAAAGATGACGTATTTACAAATTGGACACCACTTGTTGTTTGTTTTTACTTTGTTTTAACAATCTTAACCATACCATGGCGGGTTCATATCTTGGTCCAATAATCATGCCCTATACAAGTCAAGCATTTTATTCATAATTGTAGCTCCTTAGTCCTTACCCAGGTAAAGTAAATGCATCATAGTGTACCTGATAATCATTCTCATAAGTATTAATGCATTTTTAAACCAGCGAAACTTCAAAATACCAGTATGTGCATTACTGCATTTATCTCTAGAGAGTGTTAAAAAAAGTCCTTGCGATATTGTCTGCAGTTTGTCTGAAACAAGAATAGTAAAGATGGACCTTGTGATAGAGTATGATATATGTCTCACAAATGTAAATGATCGCAGATGACAGAATTTCACCTCAATCCAAACTATAAAACTCTGCTCATGGGGAGAATAGTGAAAAATCCCTCACTTCTCCCTGACACTAATATCTGACCCCTCACCGAATCCCCTTACAATATCATCAAACATTTTCAAAACCATACTCCCTAGTGCGTGATTTGAATAAAATACATCTACATTATATTTGTGTATCTCTGTAGTGCCATAAGAAAAGATGAAATATATCAATTTGAGGCATAAAATGGACAGATATGTCATAAATTTGGATTTAGACCCAGGGACTGGTGATTTCATTTGACACCAGTCTGAACCCACAAGCACTCAGCTATCATTTTTGCACATGAAAAGCATGTGCAGGAAGTATGATTATCATACTTCTGAAAGTAGATTTTATCAATTCAAATCGGAAATCATCTTTAAAAAAGTGTTGTTTCCTTCTGTTTGAAGTTCCGTCTCAGGGTTTTAAATTTTGATATAGTTTTGTGGGTAACTCTCTGTGAATGATTTCTGGATAAGATGCGACCATATGCACAAAAATCAGGACATTCAAAATAAAATTTAGGAATTTGAATAAGATTTTTTTTTTTTAAGAAGGAGAAGATAATGTACTATTATTTGTAACCCTTTTAAGCGGAATTAAACTCAACTCAGAGGTCCTTGTCTTTAAACAAACATAACCAGTAGAGTGGTCTAGGGGAAAACAAATATCTATTCTTGTTCTGTAAATATCATTTATTTAAAAAAACATTTCAGAAAGAAACAAATACTAGTGCCCTAATTTCATAATATTTCAAACATAAACAGGTCAGCAATCTATCTAAATCAGAAACAGAAACCCATTCTGAAAATAGAATTTAATTTCACACATCATGAAGCTAATTATTGTAAAACTGTTTCAAACTGTTAGATAAGTACGTTTCCATGGCTCTGGTAGAGGATATTGTGGTTTGATCTGATTGAGGCAATATAGGTTTCCAGACAGATTATGTGATTAAATGATTCAAATGGGCAGCTTTAGAAATTAATTCCACCTTCATAGCCTTTCATTCCTGTTTACCGCAAATTTGACCAAATGACAAACACAGGGAGTACTTAAAATAGCACATGATATGTGTCCACCTTTTACAGGCATAGGTGTCTATACATAAAGCAGAAACTGAAACAAGATCAATTAATGTTTACAGGAACTTCCTTAGAATGTTGAGGTTGGAAACTGACTTTACAAAGATTATTTGGATTTGGAATTAAATCAACAATAAGATTAAATTGTCCTTAAATAAAGCTTTTTATTGGCTTAGTATTCTTATTCCTCAGAATGCAGGGTTTGGAAAATATATCAATTTCTGTAAAACGCATGTCACATGATGTATTTAGTAATCTTCTCCACTTGTTTTTCTTCCATTTTTCATACTTTTGGTAGAGAGAGGGGAAGTTTGGTGCTTAGTGGGATTTCATGAGGTACAAATCTAGGGATCCGTTGCTAGGGAGCATTGGTGCATGTTTCTCATCGAAGGGTATCACCCCCCCTCCACCTACCCCAACAAGGCCAACATGGTGTATGTTTCTCATTGAGGGGTATCAACCCCCCCCCCCACCCCCCCCCCCCCCCCCTCCTTCCCATTCCCCCAACATTGGTGAACTTTCGTAACTTTGCTGTTGAGGTTATAAAAGCAAAGTTGGGTTTCTGGTTAAGTGATTATGTGCAATCAGCTGAGGAAGATGATTTTGTATTACATATGAAGGTATATACCATACACTTGCTAATGCTATACTGTAAGGTTTTAGGATGATCAAAATGATAAGAACATGACTCAATCTTTCTGAAAGTCACATGCACTGCACACAATTTTTTGTTTAATTCATGACTACACACATACATGTACATCTACATGTAGCACAGAGTTTGTCCAACTTTCGGCTATTTCTCATTATATTTCACAACACAGGGACATTTGAAGTGCCATCCTTTCCAAGGGACATTTCTACCATGATATTCTTCTAAAATGACATACCCTAAAGCAGGGAAAAAAATTAATATTTATTTTTCGGGGGCTACTTTTCAAGCTTGCCTGCATGAAAATAACATTATAAAATTTGTTTTGCATTGAACTCTATGCAAATTTACGGGGGCTCTTTTCTGATTTTCGGGGGCTCTTTTGGGCATTTCGGGGGCTATTTTGCCCCGAGCCCCCGTGTATTTTTTCACTGCCCTAAAGAAAAGACTTATAAATAAATTTTGATCTTTATTCTATAGCAAAACTCAAAAACTGTCTCTTTAACGTTGTTGTCGCGGAGGTGAACATAGGTTGTTAGAATGAGTCAGGGTAGAAGCATGATCGACATAACACTCAGGTAAGCTAGAGAGGATCAGACACGAACCTGACTCACAGATACACTCATCCTACTCCAAACAGCTAGGGTGTTGGGGTTAATCTTCAAGCATCATAATACAGGAAAATCCCGTCATACACAGTCTCTATAATAATTTATATTACGCACTTACAAAGCACACAGTATGAATACTTCAATTCACTTTACACTAGCCTGTACAGTGCATTGATGTGCACCATCTCCACTTTCACTGGGATTCCTAAAGTGCAATATACATGTAATTTGCATTCTAATTAAGAAGCAATTTCATATATTTCAAAGACTAATTAGCCCGTCCTTGTCTAATATTAATACACTGAGTCAAGTTTTTCTGAAGAATCCTTACAATTTTATTGTGAGTTGGAATGTGGCATGACTTCCCTACATGAAATTGCTGGTCTTACAGACAATACGCACAAAGAGTTTAATAAGCATGCATATATATATGTCCTGACCGAGACTAGCTAGGACTCATTAACGAAGGGAAGAGGAGGAGATAGGGAGGGGTTGGAGTAAATGTAGACTTCAGTTGCTTGACAGCCTGTTGTGGAAGACAGGAAATTTGTTTAGTTGTCTAATTAGAGCTGGGCTTCCCCCATTCATTATCTTAGCATCCTGCTAATTAGCAATTCAACTTGGCTTTCAACTGACCGCTATACTGCCTGCTAGTACCGGTATATAGCAAACCATCAGCACAAATGTATAGCTACTCATGACATGGAGATCCCATGCAGAAGTATGACAACTCATTAGGGCATTCTCGCAAAGTATTATGGGTCATCATGTCATAAATTACTGATAAAGCTTTTCATACCAGTATATCATCTGTATGGAGCCAGAAGGGCATTAATTAACTCATATATACTTTAACACAGTGCCGTTCTGGTTCGAAACAGATTATATGAGAGTAATGAGACTGGGGTTACTGTGCTTTTTAAAGTAGCCAAAGTTAACACACCAGTACTTGAAGGAACGACTGATGCTTGAATGTGACGGTCATTCCTGCTTCTCGATCTATCTCCTGTAAACCTAAGTTTAACACACCAGTACTTGAAGGAACGACTGATGCTTGAATGTGACGGTCATTCCTGCTTCTCGATCTATCTCCTGTAAACCTAAGTTTCAATATAAATGAGCAATGTTAAAGGTACTATGTCCCTTTTGCAGCCAACCTCAAATTCTGTAGAACTTTGCAGGAATTATGAATATGTCATGTATGCCCTATCTGTGAAATTTAAACGTTAGCAGTGTCCTCATATTCAAATTATGCAAGGAAACCCGTTTACTTGCTAGACTTCACTGTCAGACACTATTGAGTGACTGACTGGCTTTTTTTCTTCTTTGGTAATAACATACATGAAAAGAGTTGTAAAGGGTACATGAGCATTTGTCTACATCAATAACCCACTTCTTGTGATGGCCAAGATTAAAATGATTGAATCTTTGCGCAGCATAAAACGTAGGATCATTCGGTACAATTGTCTGAAAATCAAGACTATTACTTTTGGGCTCTATAGCCCTAAAGTCCATTTGACAACTAATAGTTGTTATTTTCCCACTTGAAGACATTTTCAAGCCCCACCTTTTTTAGGGAAGTTCTAAATTAGTATTATCTTTCAAATGCAGTTGGAATTTAACTTTTTCATTTTTTGGGCCTGTGAATGGGACATAGTACCTTTAACCACCTTAATAAAATGCTTTGACTTTCATATGTGTGGAGCCAGAAGGGAGTTAACTCAGTGTAACAGTATCAGTTTAGGCCCTTCTGGCTACAACTACAAGCAGAACCTTTCTAGATAGGCCTACCCTCACTGCCAAAGAAAATCTACGGCTCACAGAGTTGGAGGATTGAATTGTCTCTCCAAGCCCACAAACCAGAGTGATTAAATAAGGAAAATGGCCATCTTCTTTTCATTGAGAAGGACAAACAACAACCACAAAGAATAAAAATGAAAAGATAATAGTTTGACTTGACCACCATGATCAATTAAAAGCGTTCGAGGGGACATTGACCGGACGGACATCTGATGTAAAACCAGGATTCCATCTTGCTTCAACTTCAAGGATTTCTTTTACTAATAAAGGAGTGGCAGCAGCAGGTTTATTACGAGGAATGATGTGAAAATGCCTCAAGCTCAAGGTTTTCTTGTTACTACTACTTAAAGCCAATGGATAGATTACTTAATGAAGCAAAAAATAAGGTCAGAATAAATTCAATGAAGTGGAGTTTATCCATCAGAAATCATAACGGATATAATTTGTGAAATATGAATGGAAACATTTTTGCATGAATGAACACTAGTACCAGCTTGGACTGGTCAAGCTGGTCAAAATTTTGTCTGTCTATCATATTTTCATCTGACCATTAGTTTATTGACCGGATTAATTATCAATTTCATCTACAGGCCTATTTCTATGGAATGCCGTCCAGCTTACCAGGTAAGTTGTAGAATGTCATCAAAGGTCAAATATATCCGAAACAAGCCCTTCATAAAAAAGAATGGAGTGAAAAGCCTGGCTATTTTTCTGAAACATGAAAAGAAATTACATTAATCACATGGTTTCCATCTTTTATAGCTTTTCTAGTGACCAAGGAAACTATGTCATATAAAGTGTGACCCATATATGGAGTTATTAGTAAAAAAGAAAACTGTATTTTGTACATATTAAGTATATATAATATCAATATCATCATACCGTACTATTGTTAACATCAGAGCGGAAATCAGGTTCTGAGTTTCATAACAATGTTAGATTTTCTAATCCTTAAAAAAGAAAATCCTCGCATTTTCAAAGCTCCATTGTGGTTTTGTTTCTTCTTCATTTGTTTCCTTTCATTTTACCAGGGCTATGCCTGATTTTACTAAAGCCAACTTGATGCTAGATTACACTTCATGTTACTGTGGAGATAAAACTACTTGTTCTGGTAGCATTCCTTGCATAACAAATTCATTTCTTATCTGGCTCTTATCAAAGGAAAGCAGTCTGAAGATCAAAGAAAACCTACAGCAGGTTTTTGGCTACACATTTGATTGGGAACATCTCTCACTGTACAAGCTGTCTAAACAATAACATCTAATACTGAGAAACAACAAAAGTAGAATTTCCCACATTCCTCATCTGTACCTTCCCTTTAAATTAATAAATAGGCCTAAAATGCTGATATAAGCGTATTTCAAAAGCTGTCTTCACAATGAGGCAATACAAATTCATAATCGTGTATTATCAGGAGTATCTTTCCATTTCTGTAGATATAACTGAATCACCTCTGAGGCTCTGACCATGGACCTTCTACGAAGGCAGTTCTTTACTATAACAAGAAACTTACAAGTTTTCAACAATGGCCGCTTACACAACAATACATTTTGCAAAAACTCTGCAGTTATGTCAGTTGTGATTTAACCATTTTGTGCCATGGAACAGCAACATATTTGAATGACTCTTCACAAAATTCACAAAGATTTCTTGCGCATAGAAATGTTTTTGGTTTGACAAAAGTTCATGCCTAGGTTAGATTTGAATCCATGAGTAGCATAGCTTTCTATCTACAGATCATACAGGCTTTGGGCTTGCATGCTTGGATAAGAATAAAATGTTCCCCTTGCAACCTCTTGTCCAAGACAATGATTCGGTTTATCATCCATGCCATGAACTTTGGCCCAATCACAGGCAAAGCTATCACGCTCCACTCACAAGGAATGATATGGAATGGGATTCTTGGAAGAAGATTTACAGGAGATGGGTTGGGCAGATGTCACATGTCCTTGGTGTGTGTGTGATGCAATCCCCACAGCTATTCAAATCTCTTTTCCTGAGCGCTTAAATCCTAATAACCATGGTCAAAGGTCTCATGTTTGAAGCATTAACAAG
This sequence comes from Strongylocentrotus droebachiensis, assembly GCA_035222895.1. NCBI lineage: Eukaryota > Metazoa > Echinodermata > Echinoidea > Camarodonta > Strongylocentrotidae > Strongylocentrotus > Strongylocentrotus droebachiensis. The sequence goes on from JAVYIG010001977.1 coordinate 120,127, forward strand.
ATTTATTGCAGGGTGGTATGAAAATCATATTTAGCACAAGAAAGGCCCATCCACTTCAGCCAAAAAATCCAGACTTCCTAAAGACTCCTAAGCATTTTATCCACTTTCAGAAAAAATGGAAAGGGTAGATTTCACTCATGTAATGATTGTTATCTTCATGATATATCTATTAAATTTTCCATTAATGTTATTCTATTGTACACCACATATGCCCAGTCCTGCATTCACCTGCAGTGCTAACTGTAACCATAAGCCTAACTTATTATGTCAGCTTTCGCATATGCAGTTTTTGCTTTTACCCTCTACTTCTAAAAAATATTGTCCGTAATTGGGACAATGCCAGAAGTCCCTTTTAGTCCTCAACTAATGAAACCATTTCTGGTGAAAACGAGTGAGTAATGCTGTCTTTCCAAATTGCACCTGTAATAGAGGTCCATGGTAAAATGCAATATTTGGGGACTTTGTTCCCACTTTTCCATACACTTATGCTAGTTATTGTGGGTTACTTGTCCATTACTTTTTAGTTTGTTTGTTTTTATTCATCTGCTGAGAGGCAGAAGGGTGTTAACTCCATGTTAAAGTGTAGGAATTAACTCCCTTCTTACTCCCAGCAAACAATATTATGTTGGACCACTTTCAGATGAACTACGCCAATAAACAGACAACCTGAAACGGTTTCTGGCACATACATTCACAGGGACAAAGCTCACCCATCTTGAAGTAATTTCGATAGACCATTAATGTGAATGGGGCCTTTGTGAATAATGCTGAAAGGCTGTTGTTACTCATAGGAATTCATGATGAAACATAACCATACCTCCAGACTTTTTAATTTACAGCCCTTGTCTGGGACCATTAGGTTTGGGTGCTCACAGCTGTTACCTCACTACAAGGATGGGCATGAGCAAACAAATTAATATTACAGAGTCAAACTAGTCTTCATCTTTAATACAGCAAGAGTTTATTTGTCCCTGATCCCTCTTCCCAAAGATTAGAATAGGTAGGCTATGCTGCAACTTGCAAGCACTTAGAACTTGGTAATGGCACCCAGGTAAAGGAATTGCTGAGTTAAAAATATGGATTCATAAACGTCCAACAGAATTTGGTTTGTAGTAAAGAGTGTTTTCTGAAACATCCTCACTCAATGGTTACAAGAGGACTAGATATATTGCAATTTCTTATGACTTTATCAAATGGAAACTAGTCTAGGTTCCAATCTTGTTACCACAAATATATTCCACTATATTTTTTTTCATCAAAGATTGAGCCTCAAAACTAGGTTTTTGTTTAAAGTCATAATACTTTGCAAAGAGGCACTTACAAATCCTGTGCCTCTAGGGCAAGTTCAGAATAGCCAGTTTTAAAAGATTATCCCCTAGTTCAAGAATTTCCCATTAGACAGGGGGCATATCCATTACTTGGAAGTGGGACAAATTCTGTGTTCTACTCAAGGCAGGTAAACAGAAGATGCTTTCTCATTAGCCCAAGCAAACTGAAGTTTAAATTTTCAACCAATCAGCACCTCTCAAGAAAACAGTTTAAGTTTGAGATTTAAAGTTCCCTAAAGGCAGCAATCTCCATTCGCTCTAGGGACCAGCTTGAAATTACTGTCTGAGTGCATCTTCACCAAAAAATGAGTCTGCTGACTGGCTTAAGTAAAGAGCTGGCTTCTGTGTTCAAAACAAGCCCTAATAATCTTGAACTAGTCGAAATCAAGCTAATTTTCCTTGGTCAAAATTAGCAAGATAATCTGAAAAGTGAACTATTTGCATCTTCATTTCAAAATGGCTCAAGCTACTTGTGATCATGTTATTTTTCCCTTGTTCAGAATTTGCAGGAAGCTTGAAGACTAATGAAAACTGGACCTTGACAGGCAGACTGGTCATGAAGGAGGAGGAGGAGGAAGGGGAAGGAAGGGGTAACGAAGCAGACAGACTTTGACACTCCCTATGTTTACATTTCACACCTGGTTACAACTGTCCCATGGCCAAGTCACTTTCACCAGTATGCTTTTACACTACACCCAAACTCCTGGATTACAAGATGATCATGAGATTTGAAAGACATTTTTAATTCGCTACATGTAGTAATTCCCACAGAATCCAATGGAACTTGACAGTGAATGTAAAAGGAATATGATTGATAGATGACTATCCACTTAACATGGATTTGATACCAAATTAATAATAGCTAAGTAGGCCTAATTACAAAAGGAGAAAAAGGGTTTTACTGTCTGCTTCCCTATACAAATTGTGGAGATTTGGTGTGTTTCAGCAAATTTTTCAAGATTTACAGGCCTACATTTTCCAGTCCAAAAAAAAAAGAGAAGATTCTTCCATGTCTATTATATAGACTGCATGATCAAGAATTACAAAGGTAATTTACTTTGATTGTGACAAGTTCTTTCAAACTGTATATAATCAAACTCGGTATAGAAAACGAGATGAAATTCAATTTATGGTATTCTTAATTTTTAGCTGGTGTAACAGTCAAGTTTCTTTCTTCACTTTCCTGGTGACCTGGTCACACAAGATGGACAAGCAAGGGGTGTCACCTAGCCAGAACTTACATCCATATGCTATGGTAACACGGGAAGTCAACAGAGATTAAACTGTAAAAGGATACTGTTTGGACCAAACTTAGTATTGACCACTTCTATTTATACAGGGAGTTTGTTAGAAACATGCAATGATGATACCTGAACTTGATGTCCCGACAGCAAGACTATTCAAGACAGGATTATAAACAAGCATTTAGGCCTACTTATTCACACAAATATATTCCTTAATTTAGTCACTGTGCAGAACAGCAGTGGTTATAATATGAACAAAATCATACAAATTAATCTGCTTTCATCAGAATGCATTATTTTGTATCCCCAAAGGCCCAAACCCATTATAATACCGGCTTTTTAAATTGCTATTGACCTATATCGAAATCTATCTAGTATCTCTACATTCCAAAATGTTATGTTTTGGCTCCTCCAAATCTAACTTGGGTTATTAAATAATCTCAATAAATAAATATAAAAAAGATAGAAATATAACATCCCACTGTGTTGTGATATCAATATAGGCCTATATGATTCACTTCTTGGCAACAAGCTTTCTATCTCACATCATGCATAGACAGTTAGACACCACCATGAAACAAAGGCCTCACAGAATCAAATTGAATTCTGGATTCAGCTAATGTAATTTCAGAAGAGTCCTCCGTTCCTTATCTCACTCATATGGGATGATACATGAGATAAGATATAAAACTCAAGACAATGTATGAAAAAATGACTCAGAGCTGAACCAATTGGATGAGGGGACTTGTGCTTCAGTCAAGTTTTCATTTGATTCTACAGAATAAGGAAGAATAAATCAACTTCTTTATTTTCTCCTCTTTGGAAGAGAAACATTTAAACAAAAAAGGGTTTTCTTACACAAGTGTCTTGTGTGAACATCATTTTCTTCTGGCAGTTTCATTCCACTTTGTTACAGGTTGTCAAAACTTAGAATTTCAATTTTCTCCAATTCTTTGACATCACCATTTTGCGTCTTTCAAATACTAACAAATATTAAGAGATTATTGATGGCAAAAACCAAAAACCAGACTCCATTCAGTTATATTTCATCTGTTCAGAACCAGAAGGGCATTAAATCTTCATTACATGTGTGAGTAAATGCCCTTCTGGCTCCAAACAGACGATCTCTCATCCATTTTTTCATTCATTTCTGTTATTGTTTTTGAGAGAAGAAAAGCTAAGGATTGGAGCCAACTCGGAATGGGATCAGAGCGACAGTAATCCGCTCGACGGATTCATTCCCTAACAAGGCAACGATCAAGTTTCTTCCCATGTGACGGTGAAAATTGCGGTTTTCCTGATTTCCTTTTTCCGTCTTCGTATCGTGTTCAGTGCGAAGGGAAATCCTGCATTCAAGCACTTCAGGATGCGATATGCACTACCGCAAAACCGTCCCCGGTTGTATTTATACAGGAAATACATAACCAAATGATATATACAAAACTGAAGGATATGTTGCAATATCATCAGCAAAGAGGAACTTTAAATAATAAATCAGAAAGTTATTAGGTTAATGTTTGCATGCATGATTTTACATATATTTTGAATCTATAAAGTATGAGGAAGTTGTTCTTTAGGCCTACATAACATACAATATTACAAATGTGGTTACAGAAATTTTCCTGAATCTTTGCATTGTCAAATATTGTGGTAAATTCATAACTGTAGAATATTCTCAGAAACAAAACATACATATGAAAATGATTGTTCCTTCTCCAGAAAAACACATTTTATCACAAAAATTTGTAAAACCGTTAGTTACTGTTCCTGCGTTCTGGAAAAGTTCTTACTAATCAACAAAGTACTGTATGAACCTCTTACTATCTGTTTACAACTTCTGGAAATTTCTTTAGTTGAGCTCAGTTCCAGATGATAGCAGTAGTAGGAACACAACCATTGTGAAACCAAGACTGATTTCTAAGACTGATTTCCCCCAAGACTAATGATCCGATACTGTACAAACACAATTTACAACGAGTTATAATGCTACTTGTTTGATAGAGTCGTAAAAACTATGTGTAATTAGTTTCTATGATCATTCAAAGAAACATCGGCACATCCTACGGAACAAAATCCGGGTAATTGTGATACGTTGGACTAACATTAATTAACAACATTCTTCCCAAAATTTGCCCAAGGGGATGTTATGCTAAAAATACACAACCACCCTGACTAAACCACAAATTAAAAAGAATACAAATTTGATTTTCAACATGAAATTAAAACATTTGGATTTCTTTCTTCGAGGAAAAGTCATGCAGAAAACACATAACAAATAGAAAGAATAGTGGGTATTTTTAGAAATGAAATGAAAACATTAATTGCATTTCCTTGATAAAGTAATTACCGGTAGCAACAAATATTTCCAAATTCCAAGAGGTGAATATGTGTTTTGACAAATGACTGATTCAATGATATATCACCATTATGTCCCTTCCTCGGCCTCGGGCATTACTAATGATCTGGGAAGATCAAACTCACCGTGTTCTTGCTACTTCTCCTTTCGTTATTCCTCTGTATCTTACTATCCTTTGGCTCCTTCACAAGTTTATCATTCTTTGCATTACAAGATCCTGTACTGAAGACACCATCTATAGCCAGATTGTCTTCCGCACCGTCTCTGATTGGATGTATTTGCATGAAGTCAGATCCATCTCCAGAGTATGATTTCAGCCTGCGAACTTGCATCGGACGAGAGATTTCAATCTTCGCCGGAATGTTCTCGGTATCGGCAAACCGAACCTGGACCGACTTTCGACGGGGCTTGCGCTCCAGAGAGCGCGAGCGTCGCGACCGCCTACGTCCAAACATGTTGTCACCCGAACAGACAGAACGGTCCTGTCGGTTATCGGTAACACTCTCAGACACAGGGAAAAAAATCCAAAGAGAAGCACTTCAAATGTCCATGATGTATTTCAAGTCTTTACTTTAAATTGAGAGAGTAGAGAGAAATACTTCACAATCGCATGCAAATCTCAGGAAAGTTCAAAGCTCTTCTGTGATTTAGTGTTGTTAAACAAACTTTCTACTTCACTCTTCCAAAGTCACACGCTACACCACATGTTGTTTGGGCCGTTTAGAAATGCTCGAAATAATTTGAGGCAATATAAAACCACTAAGCCGGCTAAATTTGAGGGATTTAGGGTAATCTGAACAAAAGGCTGGTGAGTCTTGCGGTTTGGAGAAGTTATTACACAAGAATAAAGACTCAAGCTCACGGATGGACCAGCAGGAGAAACAGTCTTTCAGATGAGCAAGAGGAGACACTGTTGGTGGTTCAGCTAGGATGATTTCAAACTTTCAACAATTTTGCAATCGACATCATCTGCATATTAGGTTCCTAAATCTGTAACGTCCATCAAGTTTGGATCTCAGCATAAAAGAAAACTACCACCTAAAAGCTCAAAAATCTAATGTACCAAATCACAGGAGAGTTTCAAGTCAAGATGTTGCACTCGGCTGATTTTGCAGCAAATAAACAAAATAAGCTCAGTTCTGGTAACAGGAGCACATAATACTCTTTTCCACGAACACACACACACTCAGTCAGGATGTGCACTTTCCCTAGCCAGAGTGAGAGCTCTCTTGAAGCACTAGTGATCCTCTCTAGCTCAGACTGATAAATGATGCCAGGAGGGACTCGTACCATCCTCATGCACTGACTAACAGCTGCATACAGTCATATGGTGACGGACGGTCCGTCGTTGATGACAGGCACAGGGTAGTGTGTATCTTAACTGGAAAGGTTTCCACTGAGGATGTTGGAGGTCCATCTTATCATTGAGTGAGGAAGTTGATGAGTGCGAGACCTGATGACATCATCATTGCACTTTCTCCATAATCAAACAGATCAGCCAGCTTCCAAAACAAAGAACCAATGCGTGAATTGGTTGCTAATAACATATGCTGACGAAAGACTATGAAGGAAATTAGTATGGGGATACATTTGAAAGTTTAGGGCAAGCAGAGAGATTTGGATCCGAATAGTAAGGTTTTTCCACTAATCCATTTTAAACTCTTTGGTCTTGGGTTAACGTTAACATATGACAACACTACATTAAGTGTTTCTTGACTTCAAAGTCTTCAGTATGAGCAAGATTTGCCTGACATGCCTGAAAGTAAAACTTCCATACTAACCAATACATTTTCAAGCACCCTAATATGGATATGTTTTCTCAATGTTTCTTTTCTGTATGTTGGAACAATTTTTATTCCCCCCTCTTCCCTCTTCTCTCCCTCTCTCTCTCTCTTCTATTCTCTTCTATTCTTCTTCTTCCTCCTCCTCTTTTTTCCATTTCTCTCTCTCTCTCTCCCCCTCTCTCTCTCTCACTCTCTCCTTTCTCCTATCTTCTCCTTTCTCTTCCATCTCTCACTCTCCATTACATAAACTGGAGCTACAGAAGCAGGATATGGAACTCATTGATTAAATGAGAACAATTATGCAACAACTTCGTCATCAAATACCAACTAAGCTTGATAACTTATCAACGGTATACTTTCCAAACCATAGGTATGATTCATTTCGGTCTGACATGCAAATAGTACAAAATTAATCCCTAATGACGTACAAATAGGTACCGGTATCAGACTTTGATTTTGTTTTTTGCGAGTTGTCTCCCACATTCATTCTCTGCTACCGAGAGCTTGATAAAAACAGATTATGCTTATTCATTTATGGTATCCTTTAATTTGATGACGTTAAACATTCATTACACTAATTTCAATATTAAACAGGTAAATAAGTGAGTAAACATCACTTATAATCTCCAGTATTTAAGCAAATGCTTTAATAAATTAATCAGTAAAAGCTTAATGCAAGGTCATGAATATGTATTTGTGGGTTTTTTTAACAAAAGGAAACAAATCAAGTGAAAATGTTTATTCATGATTTTTTCAATTTTCAAATTGATTTATATATGTGGTAAAAATGTTAGGTTCTTGGACCCCTATTGAAGTCAGCATTTGTTTCAAAGAGGGGGAGGGGGATCCATCTAATGAAAAGGAAAATAACTAATTGAATGAATGAATGAACTTGTAAAATTAATTTAATTTCTGAGAAATTCTGACATCCTGTTTGAAGAAAGAAAAATAATGTTTAAATGCTGTATATTACTATATTTAGATTCCTTTCATGAATGCTAAGTATTTAATATCTAAACCCATTCATTTCCTTTTTTTTCCTGGCCTTCACATTTCTAGCTTTTGTAAATACAAAATCAGTCAAGAAGCTCTTTATTTATGCCATGCCTCTTTTAGATTTATCCTTCCACACCTTCATATAAAACTAGAGTGGATGTAAAGGATAATGTGCATCCGATTAGGCAAGTAGGATTTCCGATTTTACATTCAATGGATATTTTATAAGAAGGTCGGGCCAGAGCACTCCTTTGATTGGGTTGATTGTGGTCTGCCGACAAGCTGAAAGAAGGCCCTGAATTGGCATCTCAAAATAGAAGATTATAATAGATAGAACCTTCACATCTCTCATAATCCTTAGATTTACCTAAGATACATATCAAAGTAAAGAATTGATTCTTATTTTTAGGGTGGGTCCAGGACAGATATAAGATAAATTGGTGTACCATAAACAAAATATAAAAACTAATTTATATATATGCCCCTGTCTGTGTTAAATCAAATTAGTGAAGATATTGTCAGGGGATAATTTTATCAATACATTTTCAAGAGATTAATAATACCGGTAGCTTAAAAGAGTTTTCTCTGTCATTAAACTTTTCCAATGCCATTTAGGCAGTTTAGCAGTACCTAGAGTATATTGTGTGTTTGGAGCTACATGGGCATTAGTTATGTGTTCAAGCATACAATTTAATGCCTTTTTGGGACAGAACTTGTCTAGAAGATCTAGTAACAAAATCAAAACAAATTTACAATTGTAAAACAAAGATATCAAAGGTTTTCTATTAATTAAATCAATAGCGTAAAGGTTGATATGTCACAAAATGTCAATGTGGAAAGAAACTGCAGTCAGTGCCTCTTTAGGCTTTGGCATGAAGAGGGTTCAAGAGTTCATGAGGGGTACAAGGTGAAGGTCACTGGTATGATAGGGGGTCAACAAGGCACCCTTCCTGAGAGGGGTAACCAGAGGTGGGAAACGAGGAGCGATCCTCTTCCTCTTTTCCGTCAATCTCACTTTCCTTGCATCGATCATCCCTCATTACTGTGTACACATCGTCTGTTTGGAGCCAGAAGGGTGTTATGTCATATTCTGTGTTCAGAGCCAAAAGTGCTCAACTCTGCGTCAAAGTGTATGCCCTTTTGGTTCCAAACAGATGATACACTTTAAAACAGTGTCACTGCCTATCTGGCTATCAACAGACCACTTACTCTAAATAGCACATTCACCTGCTTTATTTTCTTCCTTCTCCCCCTCCCCTTTTTTATTGGGGGGGGGGGGGGGTAGCCTTACATATACCGCATGATCTTACAATATCTTAAGAGTTTCTTCCTTTTGCAGTCAGCCCAGGTTTAATAGGTAAGAAGGCTGTTAAAACAGAAATATTACATATTGGAATTGTGAGCATGACAATCACTGTACATGAAAGGAGTAAAATATTCTGGATTAAAGAAGCTTCTTAATTTTAATATCCATCAACACAAACAGAAAGTAGATCGTCAGTACCCGTTGACAGAGATCTCTAAGGAGTAAGGACCATAGTTCACATACTGGTAGCCAAGATACAATGTAGGTGCAAGAATGCCCCTCTCTTTTCTACCCATCTCCACTCACCTACATCAGACTATTTAACCTCATCAGTCAGACAGACTATATTTAAAGAAGCGCCTGATAGACTAAGCCAATGACCTAATCCTCTCTATCCCATTATCTAGTCTGAGGAACAATCCCTTGTTGGGGCGCCAAATAACACCTCTTTTCCCAATCTCCATTGTCCCCGTTTCTAACTGTTGTCAAACACTGCCACACCCCAGTGCCCCCTATTGGTCCTAATCTGGCTCCTTCAATGCATGGCAGGCCTAAGAAGGCACCTACTCTATCCCTAAGGAACCAAATAACATGAAAGGGATTCCACGCCACTTTGTAATCTCATTGATGTGGGATATGGGAGGTATTTTTAAATCAATGTATAGATCGATCCTAGTCTGTAGTTGCCAGCCCTGTGTGATAGGCTCACACTCATCTAGGGGTAAGAAGAACTGCAAGGTTCAGAATTCAAATCCTATCTCGAACAGAAAACCAGCTCTGTTGACTGCTCATGCAACCTTGATGGCATGTTTGGACTGCCGCCAGCAATGAGATACTTTCCAATCTTTAAAAAGTTTTTTTTTTCTGAAGACAGGGTGAACAGGTCTGCAATGTTCAGCTCCATGCAAAAGTGGGAATGTGGGAACATCTCTGACTCATCATCTTGTCTGTGGCCAAGTCATGTCCCATAGCACACCCATGTTCCAGCAATGGTCACCAGACCAAGTAAGCCCGACAGTCGCCCGTTGAATCTTGGGGTCGTTGAATATGTTCATGGAGGTTATTTCAAAACTGACCAATACTGATCAATGGAATATATAATACAACCAAAACATTGAGGAGACTCGATGGCTCAGTGCTCCAACGTTTGAAACCACGTCAATGCGCTTGTGCCCTTTGGTTAGGCATCAATGATCAATCCTTATTACCAAGTCCCTCGGATAGGTCTTGCAGCTGTCGGTTCCCTAGTTATTTACTTACAAGCATATTCATGCTTTTTTCTATCATCATCTATAACCTGTAAATGTATGGTGATAACAACTGGATATCTAGGCACATGACTGGCCAAGAAAGAGGCCATCATCACCAATCCTTCAAAACAGCAACAGGCAAGACATAGTCATGGGTAAGAAGAGAGCCTGGAAATAACTAGTCAATATATGACAAAAAGCAAATAAGTAAAAGAAGAAAAAATGTTACTTTGTTAGTGTTTCACAAACCTTCGACATGCTCAATCAATTTTCAATTAATCAGCTCACAGAAAGCGGATGAATAAGGGATCAAATGCATTCCTCTACCGGTAGTCCCATTGCATCAATACCACGTCTGCTTCTCTGTGGTTATACAGTCGCCAGTCAGTGAAGCTTATACCAGGGAGGTGAGACAAAAAGCGGTCTCACCGGTCTCCCTGCTTATCAGACCAAGGAGTTATATTGCTGATACAATGACCCAAGAGTTTGATTGGCCATTGTCAAGCATTTAAGCGTAACAGATTTCAAGAAAGAAAGAAAAGTGAGACATAATAAGGATACATTTCCTCAGACGGAAGGTAGAAAGCAAGAAAAAAGGTAAAATTCAGCACTGATAGGGCGGTAATGTGCTTTGAAGGTCAATAAATCTAGTCGTGGTAAAGGACACATCTACATGTAGGTGAAGAAGTCAACTGCCAAGAAAGGGCTCTGTTTTGGGGACATCCTATAGTAAACCAACAACCCAACAGGCCGAGTGAACCCTGAGAAAGTTGTCAGAAGGCAAGTGAGAATAACACGTCTTATCTGTGAAGTGTCGGTCTATATTGAACCCTAAGATAATTTTTCAGAAGTTGGTCTCAGTTGTTGTTTATCTCAAAATAGTTATAAAAATACTACCGGTACTAATAATAATGCTCCTGAGGGCCCTCCAATTAATATCACCCCACCAATTTGCCAGGTACCCGTCTACACCTGGGTTGTAGATGGCAAATTTTGATGTTGCCAAAGGACATTATATAGTGCCAGGCTAGCAACTATTCCAATAACGTACAAAAAAGGATACCACCAATCAAAATAAAACAGGATGTTTACATTGGGATGTGTATATAATGTGGCAACATGAAAGTGCAACATAACCTCAGATTATGACTAATCCTGGATTATGTATCATAGAAGGATGGAATCAGCTGGATTAACGCCTACCCTAATCCAATAATGATGCAATGTTTACTAGTTCATGTGTCTTAACATAGTACATACTGGACATTAATAACTCATCTTACATAATCGACCAAGTCAGATAAAAGGCTGCTGTCATTTCTGTTAAAAAAAGGAGGGGTGGGGGAGAGGAACATATACACAACGATACATCTGACAGGCATCCACAAATTACAGGTAAATAAATCCGATTGTGCATGTGCAAAAACATGACAGCGATAAAATAAAAAATTCAACAGAAGGTTTGGAAAGTGAATTGATGATGATAGTCAAATTAAGGGTCACATAATCTGGGATTAGGCTTAATAGAAGGGTCAGTTGGATTATGTCATTTACTAATCCAATAATGATACATTTTCACTTAGTCACTGGGTATTTGGTTCATATTCCAGATTTGGAGTATAATATTACAAATCTAATTCTACACAACCTGTCCACAAAAAAAAAATTGGACCTGTACTTTTACAGATGTTCTAAAAACAGATTACCAAAATCGACCATAAAATATGTCAATGAAACCCCATATTATTATTAGTAGTCTACATTGTTCGAACTAATGGATTTAGATTCCCTTGTTGATGATTATAGGCAGCGTTTCATTTGACAATATCTCAAATATGTGGACATATTAGTTACACTATTTATTTCTATTTGAACCCATACAAGGACACTGTAATGGTCAACTCCAGACCAGCCTGAATTAGTAGTGCTCAAATTAGTAAAAATTCCAAATATTTTTATGTGAAAATGAATGGATGGTAATGGGTATCTGCTGACCTGGGGAATATTCAAGGTCTTCTAAAATGGATATTTCATTCCATAATGAATATAAATTTACATAAAGGACTAACCTCGAAATACTACCAAACAAGTACCGGTACACATCAAAAGTACAGCTTGAATGAAATTTGTAATAATTTTAGATTGCTAAAGATGGATTAATTTGATGTCTCCATCAACTCAATATTTCAGGTACTACCGTAAATAACGTTGTATTAACCGCACTTTTTTTACCGCCGGTAAACATCAAAAGTCGGGGGTGCGGTTTATACACGTTACAGACATAATTCATGCTGCAAATTGTGTCACTGAGGCTAAAGTTCTTGGCTTGGTTAGATAGCATCGTCCTGAAAATGACACTCGTTTTTAACGCTTTTCAAATCATACATCGGAAGTTCTGACATTAGAAAAAATATTTCTAATATGAATGTTGTACTATAATCTTGAATCTGATAAATTTTCATGTAATTCCGATGATGCAAAATATGAAATTTGGGGCCTAGAATTGTGCTCTGTCACTGCCAAGTCGATCATAATTGTGTTGGGCTTGTTATTACATACGTGCGGTGGACAAACAATTTGCATTGCCCCACGTGTGATAATTCATGTAGTGAGATGAAGAAATACGTGACGAAGAAAAAAAAAAAATTCTAGCGATATTTTGTATGTAAATACTTGTAACAAACTTACAAATATGCAATATTTAATATTTTGAACTATTATTATTGTAATATTTCTGGTTGATTGATGATTTTAACTTACGTGAAGATGGATGTCTGTCGATTCTAAATATATGTCTGGTGGTGGGAAATGGATGGGTTTCGTTTTTTGAGTGTGGGTACGTACCTGTGTTGGTTACATGATACATAAGTGTAACAATTTTGGCCAAATTTTACAATAAATAATGAAATAAATATATATTATAGTATTGTAATTTATTTATTCTGGAAAATTACAAGAATTTTTTTTTTAACCTCTTAAAAATAAACATTTATAACAACAGTTATGAAAGAGCCTGAATTGTAAATCCAATATGGCAGCTTCCATGAATCTTAACTTTACACAACAACATCAGACAAATATTGACAAAATAATCATTTAATGACAAATTGAAATCAAGATTCATGTACACTTGCAAATAAAACACGATTAAGGACAGGAATATGAATGTAAGTACAACTTTTCATTACGTTTTCATGTGAAATTAGTGCCTGACGAAAGCAGTGCTTTTCACCAGGAATGGTGGGTGAAGATCCCCCCTGCTGGTCGGCCCAGCGCCTGCCCAGTCCCGACCACTATTCTTACTATCAAACTTTGATTAAAGTGATTAATTTCCGTTTAACCAAAAACCGTCCTGTTTTAACTAGCGTTCAAACGGAATTGAAAGTATCTGTGATGATACAACACTTATTTAATACTTTATTTTTTTTTTTTTTTTTTTTTTTTTTAAGGGCGAAAAAGAGGGGTGCGGTTAATACACGAGGGCGGTTTATACAACGTTATTTACGGTAGGTGAATTTGATTTTGATTTGAGAAAGATATATGGAACTAACGCGGTTCATCTTTTCCAAATTCTGTAAGGCATTATTTGTCTGGTATTCAGACGCTTCCACCTAACCAGTAAAGGGTTTTGTCAACAATAAGAACAAAACACTGCAAATCAAATATATTTCAACAAGTTATGGAATGCAGCACATGCAGAGATTCTGATTGTGATAAGACCAAGGATTTTGATAACGAAGAAATCAAACAAAAGCCATTTTCTTGGCGACAATCCCTGACTTTTCATCATCAGATCTCTCCCATGACGAAATGATTAATGATCACATCTTTACAATAACCCTTGATATTCATAGCCCCGCCCATTTCTCTACATATCAGATTGTAATTGACTTTTGTGTCACTACTCACAAATAAAATGCCAAAATCTTGTGACTTTAGTTTTACTCTTCACATCTGTTAGAAGATTGCTTTAATGACCTACAAACAAACAAGCATTAATTGATACCTACAAAAAGAAACAATTTGCAAATTTTTGAATGGTAAATAAGTTTGATTCATTCACTTCTAGATATGTAATATTCGCTTATCGAATAAACTATATATTGGTGACTTCAAATCAAAAGTTGCTTCCAATTGCTATACATTTTTTCCCAACTTTCACTAATGCCACATCTGAAACTTGTCTTTACACTTGACCTATGAACTCTGTCCTTTCCATGAACCTATCCCAACCTCCATCATAGTTCAATCTGATTAAACTTGCTCTAAACAATGCTAAAATCTTACTATGAAATCAATACTGCTTGTCAACAAACAGATTGAGTATATCAACACACCTGCTATGGTTGTAACCTAAATGTTACCTGTTACAAAGAAATTGTACCTCTTTGCTTCTGGTATTACCCCCTCCTTAACACTTAATAAGAGAACTTGAGAACTGACATTGACTTCTTCAAGTTCTTTGCTTGGGTTACATGAAGAATTCATCACTTTTATCTTTATACTCACAGGTGTGTATCATATCATTTTCATTTTTGTTGTTGCCACAACTACTGGTATTCCTGTTTAAGTCAAAGGGACCTCACAATGACAGATGTGTATATGAACATCATGGGGGCAAGGTGGAAGACAACAACATCAATTTATCATCTATTGAGAGATAAAAGGGTCTTAACCCTGTGTTAAGGCGACAATATGTATAGTCTGACTCTGTCATTGTTTTTCGTTACAAACAACATCACAAAAAGATATGTTTCTCCTATTACTACTAAGTATTAATACAAGTATGAAAGTAACTACCCCTGATCAAACTTTCCTCTCTCGTAAACTCAATCTGCACTCTTTTCAGTTCTCCATCAATCTAGCATGTATGTTGTATCTCTCATCACCACAGGATTGTATGTGGTGTTACAGACAAACTTGAACATAAGCTGACCTACATAGATGATGTGTCAAGGTATGACACAAGCTTGGTGCTTAATAAGATGAGTTCACAGGGTTCAAGTAAACTTGTGGAAAACACCTGATAAACACTAGGGCCCATTCACACAAGAGCCTAGTGTTTAATAAGATGAGTTCACAGGGTTCAAGTAAACCTGTGGAAAACACCTGATAAACACTAGGCCCAATTCAAACACAAGCTTGGTGCTAAATATGATGAGTTCACTGCGTTCAAGTAAACGTATGGAAAACACCTGATAAACACTAGGCCCCATTTACACACGAGCTTGGTGCTAAATAAGATGAGTTCACTGGGTTCAAGTAAACTTGTGGACAACACCTGATAAACACTAGGCCCCCCATTCACACACAAGCCTGATGCTTAATAAGATGAGTTCACTGGGTTCAAGTAAACTTGTGGAGAACACCTGATAAACACTAGACCCCCATTCACACACAAGCCTGGTGTTCAATAAGATGAGTTCACTGGGTTCAAGTAAACTTGCGTAAACCTGTGGAGAATACACGAGGGCCCATTCACACAAGAAAAAAGTGAAACTTCAATAAAAACTAAAAGGTACTTCTTTCACACATGAGATAGAAAATCTAAAATCCATTTTGTTCCAAGCTTTAACTCAAGGAGTGTTGTCATCTATTAATACATCAACACTTCCAAAATGAATTGGGTTCGCCTCTGAAATATAAGAATTTGAATAGAAGTATACTAATACGCACATGTTTTTGAACAGTTTGCCATTCAAATGTTTGAGGAAGCCCATTCATTTGTTGAGCCACTATTACATTTCCCTGGTTGAGCCATTCCATTTCCTTCAATATGAAAATAACATGATACAGAATATCGAATCAGAGTCATTGTCACCGACATTCATAATCCTATTACTAGATCTGCCTTTGTCATTTCCAATTCTATTCATTTTTTTCCTCAGTATGGCGATAAAAGATTCGCTTTCGAAATTATGGATAAATGGCTGCAAGAACTAATCATAATTTCAATGAAAAAAATTGAATAAAATCTTAAAAGATCTTTATTCGATATCTGTCTAAAACATCACCTTGAGTTCATTTCAATTTGTGAACAAAGGCAAAACTGTTACAAATACTTATTAATAATTGAAAGGGTGAAGCAGGGAAGGGGAAATAGAGAGGCTCGAAGCAAAGAAAAGCAAGGACATTGCTTGATTTCACGAGGAAATTACAATATACAAAAATAATGAAAAGGGTGTAACAGGGAAAGGGAAATAGAGAGGCTCGAAGCAAAGAAAAGCAAGGATGTTGGTTGATTTTCAGGGGATTTGCATCACTTTCAGAAAGGGAAATCAGTCTGGGTCAATGAGAACGGGAACAAGGAGTGTAAACCACAGGAATGGGTCCGGCTTCAAATATATCATATCAGATTTGTAATTAAGCAGGGAACACTAGACACTTCCCTGATATTCACCTGTGAAAAAATAAGCACTTAGCTTATAAAAAAACTCTTTCAATCTTGTATTCACTACTTGTTTGTTAAATTTATCAACTATTGGCATTAACAAAGGCACCTGAAATGAAGATGGACAATTTAAATATCTCTGAGTGTAATGAAATAGACAAATCATATGTTTAAAACCAGAAGGGTGTTACATCCGTGTAAGATGATTTGTGTTAATGCCCTTCTGGCTTCAATAAACAAAAAATACATGTACATCTTTGTGCTAATGAGATCCTCGATTGTCTCAAACATTTCTTTCTACATATTTTTTTAAAAAGTGATTTTTGCTTTTTAGAGGATTAATGAAAATCCCTTTGACACAGCAGGAAATAGAAATGCAAAACAGAACTAGACAATTAACATCAAACACTCAAAATCAGGTCAACTTTGGACATGGAAAATGAGGTCAGAATGACCAAGACCAGAAACAGGGTCATCGACCTCAACCAGTATCAATAATAAAGAGGTCACAACCACCTTAATTTATTGCTTAAAACCGTATTATTTAGGTCCTGTTTTATACAACTTCATTATATTTTTAACATACCTTTTTTAGGGCTAACGGTATAATTTGCAAATTTAACAAAATAAGTTGGATAACTAAAGACTTTATTTTTGGTATTACACAATAATACTATTTTGGATGATAAATATACAGCTCGGCGTCATGCCAATTACAAATTGAATAACAAATCCTGGTCCTCATCGTTCAATTATATTGATATCATAATTTTGTTCTACAAGAGATGTTTTTTTATGGGACTCTGACTGAAAATGACAACTCTATTCATAAATTGTAAAAAATTCTAGGGAAATTCTTATACTATTCAATTAGGCATATGTAGTAATTCACCTCATATGTGCGTCATAACATTCCAGAATTTCACAGCACAGTACGTCACTCCTCTTTGACATACTGCACATCCCATAGACCGTCTTCAGATAGTTTGTTCAGAGAGAAATTATGTCTTTTTAAAGGTAATACAAAGTTTTGGGAAATTTTGAAAATTGGGTGGATAGTGAATCTTTACAATTTTGATATATTTGGATGCCCCTGTGGATGTATTATAAGCACTAAAAAAATTAGCCCCTTAAACACTTCTGCTTTCGAGAAAAATGGAATATAAAAATTTACCGGTGCTCCCGGTAAATTTTGATAAATTTCAAATAGCGCCTATGGCCGTACAATGGTAGCTGCGACCATGAAAATCTCAGAATATGTAGTTGTGATATATAATTTCCAAACGGGAATAGCTAATCGGTTGATTTTAGTCAAGAAACATTGTTTCATAGCTAAATTAATATCTTGACCTTGAGAGGGAGCTATACAACATAAAGAGTTTATTATTTATAATTTCATAACTTCAGACTCGATTTCAACCGCGACAACAATCAATGAATATTGTAGGAACGCATATGCTTCCAATATTTTAATTTGAACCGAATTCATGACCCTATACCAAAACTTTGTAATACCTTTAAGTAGAGGATTGCGTGTAGGTTCATTTAGAATTGGGCTAGATGAGGGAGTCATAAAGTCACCAGACTTTGCTAAGCGGGCCAAGTCCTGCTCTCGATTCGAATGGGTTTTACGAGAGTCCTGCTTCAAGCCGCCCAATTAACTTGCAATGTCGACGAGCCAATTCCCAGAGATTTATTGGGACTGAAAACGGTTTTGTCGTGGAGTTGAACTTGATCAAGTACGCCCTAAAAAGCACGCTTCATGCACGTGCAAAACGTTACATACTGATCTAGATTGGTTGTTTCTAGATTAGAAAATGGACTTTCTGGTAGAAGTAGATTTAGAGCAATTTTATATGGAATTTAAAAATTCAGTTTGGAAAACTGACGAATTGATAATTTGGTGAAAAAGTTGTTTGTAATGTAAAAGAGGATGAAGTTACCTGAATAGACATTCTTGATAACTATAAGTTAAAACAAGTCTTCCTATTAATTATCATCACTATCATTGTAATCATCTTCTTTACAATCATCACCATTACCACAGTATTAATCATTCACTAAGATAACTACCACCACCATCAAGACTACTGTCATCAATACCACCACCATCATTATATTCAAGACCATCATTCACCCTCATCATCATTATCATTATCATCCTCCTCTTCATCATCACCTCCACCACCATACCCCTGCTATTCTTCATCATCATCACCATCACATGACTTACCGGTAGTAGAATGAGTGAATCAAAGGAGTGTCTTGCAGCACCTCGTAGCTCTTGGCATAGTTCAATAAACTCTGGGTTGTGTTGGCGAAGATAATGTGTAAGTCTAAAGAGAAATATGGAGTGAAATTAAAGAAAATGATAAGAACATATATTCATATTCATATTCATATTAATATTTATTTCATTTCCAACAGAAAGGTAAACAAATATATTACTTTTTTTTCTCCATACATAATTCATTTTTTCTGGAAATTATACTACGGTAATACACTTTGCACATATTAAAGCTACTTTAAAAAGCAAATGCTTTGTTTTAAATTTTTGGTTTAAATTTAAAAAAGGAAATGTTGATGTATAGTTGTCTACAGGTCACTTGATGTCCCTCTGAGAGGAAGAAGGGCATTAATTAATAGAAATATACAATAATGCTCTTCTGGCGCTGAATATATTTAATGCATCTTGTACAAAAATGGACTGAGGAAAGACATAACATCCATAAAAATACTGACATTGAACTCTATAAGCTGATGGGAACTAGTTGGATTATACCCGAACCAGATCACCTTGAATTTAATTGTTAATTTCAATTCATATATCTTTCTTTTTCAAGCATCATATCCAACATTTATCAACAGATTTCATCAAATTTCAACAAATTCCTTCAAATTTTGTTTTGGTTTTGGAACTATCCAAACAGGTGCTGAAAACAGATAAAGTAAAATTATTTGTACGTTTATATAAAATAACAGGACAAGGGAGATAATGAATCCAATTATCTGACAGAATACACTGACCAATTCATATATCAACTGATGAAGAAAATAATAACAAAATCAACCTTGTATCATTGTCAATTTGGGTCAAAAACGTGTATATGGTACACTCAACAATTTCACAGGTAATTCATATCTCGGTCAAAGTCATATACACGTCTTTCAAACTATTATGTCCTGATATATATACTTGTTATCGTATATTTTTCAGTCATAATGCAAACTGAAGTCTCCCCATCTTTGGTCGAAGATAAGTCTGTCATCGGTCTGATTAGATGCAAGGCTTGCTGGGGGTAAATGACCTGTGTTGGAATGGTCAAGGGATAGTCAACCTTCGCTTTGACCCATGCCCTTCATTCCAAGTCACAAGATGTTCATTCCGGAGTTCAAGAAACCCGAACTATATGTGATGTTGATGTGTGCTCAGAAACTCAACAAACTACAAAACAACCATTCTCTCACGTCTGAAATTAACAATTTCAATTTTACAAACATTACTGCTCCATTAGATTTCAAAGGTAAAGTTGGCATAGAATTTGGGAGGGGGAGGGGGAATTATGTCTGTGTGCTGCTGATATTTGCAAGAATTCATCATATCCACACTATACAGCTCAAATTAATTTTCTAAAGTAGGCCTGTCTTCATCAGCTTGAGTTTGCCAAATAACCCGCTATTTTCAGACTCGGGATATTTTCCTGTAGATCTCAAAATAGCGTCTTCACCAGACCGATACGGTCATCACAAACTAGCTTGGGAAATAAACCAGAGATTTGCCCATGCGCACTTCAGAGACGAACTGTATCAATTTTCTGAAAAAAAATGTTGGGGTCTGCCTTGTTTTAGCATATCTTTCAAACATCTTCCACTCAATTTATAAACATACCCAGATAGAGCGAGGTAAATCTTTCGTTAGGACAAGGTATTTCATAAATCATCTCTTCACTTAATGTCAGTTTTTCAAATCATCTCTCCATAATCAGGGTTTATTTATTGCAACAGACCAGTGAAGTTTAACAGTTTGATGTCAACAACCAACCCCAAATCTTTACAAACAAGGAGCCAAGCCCAATCTTTCTTTCTATCACCTTTTCACCTCTAAAATGCAGAGATGCCAAAATAATAGGGTCATCCGTTTGATTGGATAGGTTTGGGAGGATTTTAAACATTTATCTTGTTGTCACATATCAGAAGATGATGTTAGTACATATGACGAACTTGACATGTTTTCTCTTGTGAGTAAAAAGGCTATCAACTCAAGGACTTTTACAAAGAGATAATGCCTTTCTGACTCTATACAAACAATGTTACAAAACAAAACAATTAGAAAAAGTTCAATATGATTAGATTCCTATAAATAATATTCATGTAGAAATATTGTCTGTTTTGTGATTAAAATTCCTCTAATCTTAATTTTTCTACTCTTCTTCATCGTTTTATCTCAGATTCAAGTTCTTCTTTGTTTCTCTTCCTCTTTCCAATCTTCTTCTCATCCCAGTCTCGTTCTTGTCTCAGCTCTTCTTCATCATTAACTCCTCTAACTTCAAATGATGCATGTATGTTTTTCATAATATAAACAAATTTGCTGAACAAATTGCATTTCGACATATCAAGGATACTGCCATTTGACCGAATGTGCCAATCTGCTTCTACTCAAAACCCAAATTTTCATTAATTTTGAAAGAAGCCATAAAGATGGACAGTTGTGTCAAAAGTCATTGTTTCAAAGAATGGAAATATGCGGAGTGAATACCCTCCAGCAAAAAACATTGAAATGGTGCCAGGATATGGCTTGGATAGAAGTAAGATTAATGTCAAACTTGATATGGAATTCTTTGCAATGATCCAATGGCATCTCTTGTTTAACATTGAAGGTCTATTTAGGTCAAGATTTATGAAACATGAGGAATGCTACTGCTCTTACTAGCGTTTACATTTATACCAAAGCTTAGTTCAAGAAAATACAATTTTAGAAAGAAGAAGTGAGAACAAGAATCCAAGCAAAATATTGAGGGATGTTTTCTATGTACTGAAACTGAGTTTCCAACTTCCAAAGGACAAGTGTCCAGCTTTTGTGACATCTGTAGTAAAGACTCTCGAAGCATTTGAAGTAAATAAGAGACCACAATATTAGGTCTTGTGGTCATGGCCAATGGCTACTCCTTTACTCTTATCCTTAATGTACACAAATATTCTGCAATATTTCATTTTCTGGAACATTTCATAATGTGAAAAGGGAATTACATCTGTGAACTATCACAGTTTCTTCCAATACAAAATCTTCATAAGATACAGAATCTACCAAAGATACAGAATTTTCAAGAAATACAAAATCTTTCTAAAGATACAGAATCTTCCAGAAAATACAAAATTCAAAATTCTCCTTAAGATCAAGAATCTTCCAGAAGATAGAGAACCAACAAGAAATGAAAGAATCTTCTTGAAGTTACAAAATCTTAGGAAGATAATGGAAGCTTCCCAAAAATGTGGAATCTGTACTGTGAATATTTCCAAAAATGTAAAAGATTCCTACAAAGTCAAAGGCCTATTTTATACATTTTTCTTATTTAGGTCAAGCTTGATGAAAAAGAAAGAACGCTGCTGTATCTCTTGGATGTCATCCAAGATATCAAACCAGAATGTAAATAAGAAATTGTTGGCCTTGGCCTACTAAATAATGATCTTGATAAGGTCTCTGGTAAGAAAAGGCGTGTCTGCACTATCTCGAGATTGCCAAATATCCAGCTATTTGAATTATCCCGATCGCAAACTATCCAGCTTATTTGCGTCTTCATTAGACCGAAGTAGCAAATTAGCTGGATAGTTGGTCGGGATAATATCCCAAGATATCTCGGTCTAGTTTGCGGTTTTCCGTGTTTACTCGAGGTCAGTGGTTGCGAGGTCAGCGCTGAGCGGTATAGATCGCATGTGCGAACCGGAAATCGTTGTGCATGATGGGATCGGGATAATTGACTCCGTACTTCGGTCTAATGAAGACGGTCGCAAACTATCCCGCTAGTTCGGAAATAGAAGGATATTTTGCAAACTAGACCGAGATATCTTGGGATATTATCCCGACCAACTATCCAGCTAATTTGCCACTTCGGTCTAATGAAGACGCAAATAGCTGGATAGTTTCGATCGGGATAGTTCAAAATAGCTGGATATTTGGCAATCTCGAGATAGTGCAGACATGCCTAAAGTGGTTGAACCAGGAGTTGAACTGGAGCAGAAAGAAATAAATGACCACTTCTTTAATCATATCCATAAATTTGTAGGAAATCACTGTGGATCAAATTTTGGTACGATGCCTTGAGATGCTTATATTTATATTTGTTTTGTTGTTTTTTCTCCCTTGTAATGGCTTAGGTAATAATTCTTTTGTCTATATATTTCTTCTTCTAAATCACCTGTTAGGAGCGAGAAGAGAAAGGCATTACCGGTAACTCATATGTTACGCCCTTCTGGCTCTGAATACACAAAATATGGAACAGTTGCATATATGGCATCCTCTTTCATTAAGTATACCTCCCAAAAATGACTGAAATTTTGTTTTTTCAGTGAAAATAGCTTTTCAATCTCCTGTCCACATTTTGTAATGTCATCTCTTTGTTTCCTTGTTTCCTACATTGCAATTGCTTTAGCAACTTTTTCTAAATTCTACATTTTCTTTCTTGTAAGGTTTTAAATTGTCTGTTTGGAGCCAGAAGGCCATTGATGACTAATACAGCTTAAAACAGACCTTCTGGCTTGTAACAGAAAGTGGAAAATTTACTCATTACAATAACAACAACAACAGCAACAACAACAAATGATTGCAAACAAAATGTTCTGTGAAAAAGACTTGTGTATATCTCTGTAATATCTTTGTTCTCCCATCCCTTTTCTCTTGATTCCTAAAAACATCACAAACCTTGCCAGGAGATCACTTTTATGACTGCTAGGGCAGACTGGTGGTCTTGAAAAAGCTATCAAGCTCAAACATAGTGGGAGGCTAAAGAAATACATTAAACTCATGCTTTGTTTATTTCATGTGATTCTGTCATTTGTTTTATGAAGATTACTGCACATTGCAATGGATTGGCAAGGTTTATTAGCTTGATCTTGGACTGCCAATATTTTATAACTTCATGCCACATCTGGATCACATTGAGTGAGACATCATATCAAACAGGGATTCATTATTCTGATTATGTGAAAGAAATTGGTCTGGGTTGGACTCCAAATGTTCAAAAAGTCAAACATAAACTGAAAATAAAATGAAATTATTAAATTTCAAATGATAGTGAAATCAGTCCTCTTTTTGTTATGGAAAATCATCAAAACTAAAAGAGTTGATATAAATCTGAAATTGATTTAAGCACCTACCGGGTAGTCAAACAGATACTCAAATTTCCTTGAAATCTTTGTAAATGTTGAACAACCATTTCAAAAGAAAAGATTGAAGCAGAATTGAACAGTCAGCAGTATTTAGTCAACGTTTTCATAACACTTTGACATAAATCTGTCAGAAATTTCGATTTTTACATTGTATAACAAATGTGAAAAATGAGAGTGAGAGAGATCAGTTTTTCTTTTAAAGTTGGACATTTCTTGACATCCTATACTCCTACATTTTTTGTGTATTGCATCTTTCTTTGTAGGTATATATACTTTATATGTTGTTTGTTTCTATTTGTGCAAGAACAGCCACTGGCTGGAGCAGATGTCTCCCTGTGGAATTAATCAAATGATAAAAAATAATGTTTCCAAAATCATCTGTTAACAAGTTTAGACAAACTAGTCTTGGGTGAATTACTCTTTATTAAAATACAAGGTTTCTTATCTTTTTGCTTTAAAAACCAGAAATAAAAAGTCATAAATGATAACCGCAAATAGTGGCAAATGTTGCATCCTGGACAGACAACACATCTGGATTTCTGAACACTTGTCTAATATAACTTTTTATCAGAAAGACCAAATACAATTGATGATGTTGGATACTTGTTCGCTCTTCTCCCACATGTTCAGGGAACATTGTCAAAAGGCATATTTCATGCCAGGGAATGGCTGTCAAAGAGGATATTAACACCTGTGAAAATGCCAAATATATACCAACAGGGCACACAGCAAATGTTACAAGAGAGATTACAATGAGGCTTATAAGTATGCAACGGGTATAGAGGTGAACTTGGAATGAACTAAACATAGTGATTCATCATGTTCATATTCATACATGTGCAATTATACAAGTTTTATGTCCTTTTGGCTTCAAACAGAATATTACATCGATCGAGAATTCACAGTATTATCAAGCACTAATAGAGTGTGCAGTTGTGCACCATCTCCACTCCCTAGGAGCATTCCACGTCAATAAGCCTGCAATTAAAGCACTATGAGAATATTTTCGGAACGGCTTCCATATATCCTGACTGAATGATCTCCATATTCTCTCCTGGGTATGGAGTGGCAATATGAATTAAGCTTGATAATGGAAAAAGTTTGATCTACTGGATATAAACAAGGATCATTTAATTCACAGCCCAGCAAAAAAAAAAAAAAATAGAGGGAAAAATACTCCACTTAGTGCCATTGAAAGGTATTAACTCATATCATTTTGGGCAGATTTAATTTAATTGTCCTTCTGTCTCTCAAAAGATTATACAACAACTATACCAAGAGGGGTATTGACAGCTACAGAGGAAATGGACGCAGAAATATGGCCGTTGAGAGGCCTCAATCTACTGTACAGACTGGTGCAGTAATGGTAGAAACTGCGGCCCCTTTTCCAGAGATCATCTTGTCATCGCACCCCAGTAAGATGGGACGTTTGGTTTCCTGTTATGATGTATGGATGGAGCTTTCACTGATATAACCCTAGATCCATGGCTCTAATATCATTATCCTATAGCTAAGGGAGCCCCCCCCCCCCTCCCCCCCTCCCCCCCCCCCCCCCTCCTCTCCACCCCTTGAATGTAGATTCATATGGAGTCTACATGCACATGTGGGTGTGCAACTGTGCATACACTTATTTCTATCATGGGGACTTTACTCCGAGGATGTGATGGAAAAGACATGAACAAGTTTCAAATAAACAGATTAGCTTTTGATATGTTGAAACTTGAAAGCAGATCTTGATAAATTTAGAAAGGTAGACCTACATGTATATGTATACAGTTTAAGCATTGGGGGGGGGGGGGGAGATAGATAGATCATGGACCTACTACTAAGTCCCCCGATAGATAGAGATATAAAGAGAGAGGGGGGGGGGGGTGAAATAATAGGCTACCTTTCAGACCCAATACATTGAGAGGAGAAGATGTGAGGTCACAACCTACACATGCGTCTAGATGCGCCATCAAGAGATGGGCCCCAAATTTTAATATTCCTTTATTTTTAATGGTGATTAGAGAGTGGTTTCCAATATATCTAAATATCTAATATTTTTGACAGCCTTCTTCTGCTGTAATGTGAGCATGCTTCTATATTTTTGTATGTTAAAATGTTGAAAATAAACCATTTATTTTCAACATTTATTATTGGAATTTGTTCTGGTTAGCTAGCCTGCAGCCTAATCCAGACATATAGCATAGAATGAAACCTGAATGGGGGCAGTTAATGTCGAAGCTTTCCTCTTTACAAATCTTCAGAGCTGGCCGAATATTTTGCCAGTCATGCCGATCAGATGTTGATTCCTATTCCTTCCCACCAGTAATGAATGATATCCACTACGGCTCAACCCCCAAATAAAAATAATTCCAGTCTCCCTCTCTCTTTCCCGCTCAATATTGGCAGTCCAGTTTAGCACGAATCGTGTTTGTCACAGGTTTACCCACAAATGTCTCAAATGATTTCTTTCCATCAAAGCTTAGCCGGATCTTGGTGTCTCATTAATATTATAGAAATAGGGTTGAGAACTTAAAAGTGTTTGAAAACTGCAATTTCATTCAACCCCCTGTACAACTCTATACACCATATAAACTCCTAGTTTGGTCTATCCTTTGCAGAATGTATGACTCAAGTACAGCACAGTTGTAGAAATAAATGTTGATTTGGCTTTCTATTACTTAGCACTCCTGTCAAAATATAATAGTATCTATTTATTTGATTATTCAAAGTTATTTCTGTTTCATCTGGATGTTAGTCTTTAAGCCACTTTCAATACTTATTCTCCACATCCAAGAATGAAAATTCGTAAGACTATAAATCTGATTAATAGTATTAGACAGTAAAATTAGGTTTATACTTTTCTGGCTCTTTACAGGCAAAAATTGCTATCTTTTCACTAAATGGATTTACAAATCCTTACATATTCTCCTTATGAGCTGTATATTAAGCACAAATGTTGGTGTTTTAAGATTCAACAACTGTTATTGATGTGCAAAGATTTGTTTTGAATTTTCTATATGATTGGATTTCTTCTATGTGTTTTCAAGATGATATGCTTTACCTCGAAGCATACTCGGTTAATGCATATTTTTATTTTGCTCACAAGTTATCATGTAAATCATTCCAACTAGATCATGTTCAAGCAGCAAGGCACGAATAGGTCATAATTCAGAAGTTAAATTGTTGTTATATTGAATAAAATATCAAAACTGTGCACCATCAATCAAGTACTCTAAATGATCTTCTTTCTTTTCACTAAATTGATTTACAGTTTTACACATCCTTACAAATGCTACTTATGAGTTTTAAGCACAAAATATGATATGTTGACATTCAACAACTGTTAATGGTATGCTCAGATTCGTTTTGAATTCTTCTACACACTGTTTTCTAGATGATATAGCACAAACTTGGGTATATCATCTTTTATTTTACTCACAAATTATCACATAAATCATTCCAACAAGATCATGTTCCAGCAGCAACATATCAATAGCTCATAATTCAGAAGTTAAATTCCCATTATATTCAACTAAAGATCAGGGCTCGAACCATCAATCAAGTAAGCTGAATGATCAATTTATGAATCCCAACACACATGATAGGACAACATCTAGACTCTGTTTCACTTACAGGTTGTATTTCTCTCAACGCACCTGATAGATCCTCCCTATTGTGAGTCGGAGGGTGAATCAAAGAGATTTATGAAGGATAATGGTCCTGAACTTGACAAGAATGTGCATTTGATGTTCTTAAATGACCTACTTTGATATCTTCATAACAAATAGTAAAAAAGACAATACAAATCAACTGTTTTTATAGTTATACAGTAGGCTTGCGGGTGCACCATGTGTGTGAGAGAGAGAGAGAGAGGGTTTTATAGAGAGGTGTTTTATAGTTGTTATGCCTATGGTATGGGGGTTCATTGACCAGACTTTCAATCAAAATATTCAACGTTTGAGTCCTTGCTAAATGTCCTAGTTGCCTCTCTCCACCCAGTGATAATAGTGAAGGAATATCAGGGACACATTTCGTCCTTGTTTTCACGAAGTGACGGTAGTGAGGAAAATCGTAACGCAAAGTGAATGCAATTTTTTTTCACTACCGTCACTTCGTGAAAACAGCGACGATTTCACAAAGCCTTTTTTCAATGATAAATGACAAAAATCAGTGACAAATCTGCTGATAACCAATTAGAAGCAATTAAGGATTTCACTAGCTTATAACAAAAACTGTCATTTGTCACTGATGACAAGTTTTGTGAAATTGGGCCCTGGTTGAGAGAAATGTATGTGAATGGTGGCCAGGAACATCACTGTCTAAAAATGGACATGAAAGCATTACAGTCCAATAAACTCGGTATGAATGTTACTTTTTGTTTTTCTTATAATCAGATTTGTATTTATTTGGCTGATCAATGTCCATCAAAAGTAGAGTATTAGGGATCATTGAAAATGAAATGGAAATATTCTAAAGATAGAGAACGCCCCTCCCTCCCCCCCCCCCCATCCCCATACTACTTCATAGCTTCCTTCTGCTCTGAAAGGAAAATTTAATGACAAATTATGAAGTTTTTAAACATGAATGGAAGCAATTGTCATCATCATACGCTCTCTTCTTTCCCATTTCTGAACCATATTATATATCGTGACTTTTCATTAAAGCTGAACATTCATCAACAGATCGTTAGTTCAGTGCCAGAACGGTGTTAACTCTGTGTGTAAACGTATATATAAGTTAATGCCCTTCTGGCACCAAACATACTATATAAAGGGAATATTTCTACACAAAGAGAATGTCAGGCCACTTCCTGGATCATGAATGCTGTTGAAAAATTGTTCTATTCTTGTTGACTGGGCTCCCGAAAGTGTTTCATATCCAAACAAGCCTCCAGTGCTGCTCAGAAGCATCGGAAATGCACAAAAGCGGCGGAAATGCCTAAGAATAAAAGCGGAGCTTAGAAAGAACATGAAGTTTGAAAGTCAAGTTTGTTTAAGCCTGGAGTAAAGGTATGTGATGAAAGGTGGCCTGCTACAGGTGTAAATCATGCAGGTATGAGCAGCTCAAGGAACAGGTATTAAAACAGCCTCCCAAATCCCAATATATGCCCTCCTTCCCTACAAAACTGACTGACTTCTGTGTTGTGATGACCTTTAATGCTTACAAATATGATCATAAAGTTTGACTTGTTTTCCTTCTATAAAAGATTGAAAGTAACTTTGAGAGGCCTCCTAGAAAGACTAATATTTGTCTCAAAATATTTTATTTTGTTTCTGACCCCAAGAATAAGGTTAAGTATTGTAATGATTTTGCGTATCATGGTAAAAATGCAAATTAAATAAGAAGTCAAAAGATATAACCTCCTCATAATGGTAGTTTGCAAAGAATGGAACCAAATACAGTTTTTAAATCTGTCCACAATTTACACAAAGAAATTTTTTCTCCCCCCACTTTAAATTTATCCTTTTAAGTTCCCCACATACCTTAAATATTTGCCAATCTGGTGTTGGTATATAAGTAAGAATCCTACCAGAAATATAAAAATATTCCTACACCATCAAAATTGATTATTGATCAAGAATTTTACACTCTGATTTCTATACCTCAATATTTATTGTTTTTACAAAAGAATAGTAAATATCTTTAAGGTGGACTATCTAGTAGTAGGCCAACATAAAGGCCTAAATGTGGAGACCTAGATCTGATACTCAAAGATTCCTTGTAAAGGTCATCTCTCTATGATTTCATAAATCCTTCTAAGCTTTTCATCGCTACAAGTAAAATACCTCTGCCAATCATGCTTCCTGCATTCTTCTTTCGTCCTTAAAGAAGGATAAAAAACCCTCATAATTTTTCTGTCAAGACATAAAGTTATAAAACCTTTACATGTACCAACCACCAACTACCACCGCACCCCTCCAGATCAAATTACTCTGAATTCCTTGACACGGTTTTAACACAAAACAAGTTCAACTTCGAGACGTTCTCTTCACTCTTGTCTAGTTTTCAGATAAAGACATCAAGGGCAACTTGCCGACAAACTTGGGGTTTCGGACGGACGGATGATGCGGCATCCAGGATTGGGCAGCCGTCATCTACATCTTTATGTTGTTCATCTTTATTTCATTCTGCCATCAAATTGGTTTTGTTTGGCCTAATTGGATAATTTGAGTACGATATTGCTTTGTTCTCCTATTAGAGCTGAAAACAGAGTGATCCATCATCGCGCTCCCAGACCATGTAACCCCCTCATTCACCTGCTTCATAATGAAACCGGTCCTTTGCACCCCCAGGGAGATGAGCAAAGGAGATGCACTCCCAAGACTTTTGACAAATCAAGATGAGATGTCTGGTCTCCTTTGTCTTTGATTTTGTTTTCCTTCTGAGAAAGGGTTTTCCAAATTAAGCTGTATGAAATTGTTTTATTATAGAAAGCAGACTGGATCAATGATAATGAGGTCAAATACAAATCCAAACTGTCTACCAATTAATTCTACAAAGGTTTTTGCATGAATCATGCATGTGATGTACGGGGTATGTTTGTTTGTTTTTCTTTAGTCTGGGGGTAGGAAATCTAAAACTTGCAGTTATATTAATGTTAACTACTTGTTTGGTGGGGGTTGGTGGGGGTGGGGGTGGGGGGCATAGAGTAAGGTTGTCAATCATTTACTTGGAGAAGATGACAGATATCTTTATGAAGTCACTCGTCATATAATATCAGCATAAGATGATCGATTGGAGATAATTATTGCCTCGGAAGTTGCTATGACAAAATTGAATGTATATGATAGTCATTGTTGCACATTAAGAAGGGTTGTTGACCCCATGTGGTAGTTATAGTGGTGGAGGTGGGAGGGGTGGTAGGGGTGGTAGAGATGGTAACGTTTAGGTGGTAGAAGAAAGTGGTAGTAGTGGTAGTTGCTTTTTTTAAGTATCCAGTTCAAGTCTGTACTTGAAGACTAGATGTTCACAGAAATGACTTAAATGATGATGGAGATCTTCAGGGCACATTCATGTCTAAGAATGAATAATGTGATCATCATAAGAATATCCCCCAGGTCTCAATCTAGATGATCATGATAGATATGATGATGAAATAGGCCTAATGTCCCCCATACATCACTGTAAGTCATTATAGACGGTATTCGTCTCCATAAATAGACATGTCTAGAAGACAGCATCCAAAGCCCCGAGCTATACACAGGTAGAGCTAGGTAAGGGCATATAAATGATGGATGGTCTTCATCATAAGCTGTTTTCATATTCACAGCCAAAGAGGGTTGAATCCAGACTTGTTCCTAAGAGATAGCTACCAACCCAATCATGCTCCCTTTCATACCCATAGCAGCCATATGAAGTACCGGTATGGGCATTTCGTTCCATGGTTACACTCAATCTTATGATTGATACTTCATTTGCCGAGAGCCAAAAGGGCGCCAACTCAACTTGATATAGAGT
This sequence comes from Strongylocentrotus droebachiensis, assembly GCA_035222895.1. Lineage (NCBI taxonomy): Eukaryota > Metazoa > Echinodermata > Echinoidea > Camarodonta > Strongylocentrotidae > Strongylocentrotus > Strongylocentrotus droebachiensis. The sequence continues at coordinate 151,611 of JAVYIG010001977.1, forward strand.
TAAGGCCCTTCTGGCTCTTAACAGATGATTTCCATGCTTTATTTCCTTGCCATTGTGAGGGGAAAAGATACAGCATATGACAAGGAGGTATCTTGATCCGCATTGAGTAGTGCACATACCATATATCATTCATATACCAAAGCATCCATTTCCTGTCCGGACTCAACCCTCCTCTCGAAGCAGGTTGAGAAGTCTATACTGAATGTGGATTGTGGATCAGACTGATGCTAGCTGACACCATTCATATTAGCTTATCTGGACTAAGTCCGGATTCAACCCTCTTCTTTCCCCAATATAAAAGGTGCTCAAGTCCTCCAGGTAAGACATATGGACACAAATGATGGATGATCATCGTCATAGAGGGCCAGATTAGGAATGTAAGGTGATAAGTCATGTGCATAGCCAGCATTCTCATGAGTACATTGCCGCTTTACAAACTCAATGGTCTCCATCAATTTCTGTCTTTAAATCTCATTGACTGATGTCAATGAATAAATGACTGATGCATTCACCTTGACGAACTTAAAGATAAAGACCAGTTATGGTCATGCGATTGCATTGTAAAAGAAACGTTATGGAATCGATCAGAAAAGGCTCATCATCTAGCATATAAGTATTGGTGTGTACGGCAAGGTTCTGGAATCATCAAAAATGATAAGAAATTTGGCCCAGTCTTCGTAAATTTACAAGCACTGTACACAGAAAGATGTATATGGGACTACGCACACGTGCGCGACACATGCGTTTATCTCTCACTCACCAATAGACAAACTAATTTACCAAATATATCAATTAGTAGGCGGTTTCCCGGCAACATTTTTATCATCATGTATTAGTCAAAACATATTCTTTCATATGATTGGTAATAAGAGCTTCTATTTCATTTTTTGAAATTGGGGCATTTCCAATTAAATTTAATTACATTTAAAGCATCCTGTAGATTTTCATATTCTAAACATACTTATTTTCTAATGGGGTACTGAACATCATTATCACTCTCCTCATTATTTACACGATTCTAAAGTTAATTTTGGAGAGTCAAATGTAGATGTAATTCATGGCAAAGTAATGCAATCCATCAAATCTTTAAGCACCAATTTTTAACCACTAAACCAGAAAGAGACTGCAAATGGTTTTCAATTTCTTGTAGGCATTAAATCCTAATCCAACAAATTACCAATATATGTAAATGTCATTGGCTGGAATTAAGAGTGTTGAAATATCATGATGAATAGCTCCCCCTAGAGGGTCGCTACTTCCCAGCCACAATTAATGTCATTGCTACGTCATCTAAAACTACTCAACATCAACCAGGGCTAGTGAACAAGGCTGTATTATTCACAGGTCAATGGCCTGCGAAGATGGCTTTACAGATGAGATTCATGGAGCACAAAACTTGAAAAAATAAAAGTTACTTCAAGAGAAGGCTGAAATCCTAACAAGAAGTATTTGGACCAAAACAACGGTTTCTCATGTCGATCCTAATGATTATTACTGGTCAATTTGAGATGCTGTAGTATACAGATCTGTGCGTATTTTATTTGTTCAACGTAATATTGTTTTGAGTTGATGCAAGCAAGGAGCATGCACCTTGCACTGTATTTTTCTTGCCCTTACTTTTCTCTTCATGAAAATCATTAATAGTGATACTGGTATATAATAAAGCAGTATAGTTCTGGTGTTCCTACAGGCAGTATGGGGAAAGAAATGAAAGAGAGACTTACTTCCTGATTTCATTGTAGGTATTATAATACTTTCTGTGTTCCTGCCACAGCTCACGTGAAAAGATGACACCTGTTGATAGAAAAGTCAAGAATTGAAAGAATATCTCAAAGAATTCAAAAATACAAATGAAGCATGACGTTCAAATAAGTCATGGAAAAACAGCACCTCACCGCCCTAATTTTAAACTGGATATACATGGATCTCAGGGACTGTCCAGTATTGGAAGAAAAAAAAAAATTATTAAAAAAACGATTTAAATCAGGAAATTATCAGGCCTGTATTATTCTTATTTGTGGAAAACATACATGATTTGCCAATATTTGCTTAGATATTGAGTACCTTTAATTTGTGGAAAACATAACTGATTTGCCAATATTTGCTTAGATAATGATAGTACTTTGTTTTGAAGAAGGCATATCACTAATAGCCAGTAACAATGACTCTATGCAATGTCAAAAGTATGAGTAGATTTATCGTTTGCTTTTATCAATGCTTTATGATTAGAGAAATCCTCAAGTTTGAATGGAATTCTATCTTTCATTTCAACTTAATACTTCATAGAAAGTTCACATTGACAATACGTGTACAGAAGCAAATTTAAAGATTACAAAATAGGAATATTGTTTATTAAAAACAATTAACATTAACAAATATTCTAAAACTAAATAATAACTTGTTCTCACCTATAGGTTTGTGCCTTGTATTCCAGCTAGTGACTAACTCCTCTAACTGTATGGGACAAGAAAAAAAGGGAAGAAAATAGAGGGAAAATGTCAATAATTATTACAGTACGTACAGATAACCCTGATAATCTCCATGAGCAATGTATGATATCAAATATGATTCAAATCTCACAACTAATCAGTGTTTTTTTTCTTCACATAAATAATCAGTTCCAAATACTAACTTCATATGCATAAAACCTAAATGACTTCTGTAAGTACACTGTATGTATTCCAGATTTTGAAATCTAATAAGAACAGAAAATAAGGTGGTCTGTATTAGACCCCGTTCTCATTCACTTCGTTGGAGCGGTCTAACTAAGACCCGTTCCTCAGGAGCAGTTCTTAGGTGAGTGAGAACGGTCAAAGTGGTCCAGGAAGTGGACTTCTGGACCGTTCCAGGAGCGGGTCTTATTAAGAGCGGTTTGGACCGCTCTAACGTGCAATGTGAACGGAAGCGTACTTTGAACGGAAGTGAGCTAGTGACGTTCCGTGCGAAACATGTAGTACGGTACATACGGTTTGTATTCCGCGCGCGAAAAAATTGACCTGCTGACATGAGCTGCCATAGCAACAAGACCACTTTGACTCGTGGAGCGGTTTGAGCCATAAAAAACTGCTCGGAGTGTGAACGCTCGCAAACCGTTCCTCAAGACCCGTTCCTCTGGAGCGGTCTAACTAAGACCACTTACAAAGTGAGTGAGAACGGGGTCTTAGATACAGCCCACCTGATAATTTCAAATATTACTCAACACAGTGTAGTATTTCTTGAAAAGCTACATTTCAGGCTACCATTTGGTAGCCTGGGCTGCCTTCTTTTCAACCCTAAATCACTGATTTATGCTGCTATTTCAAGACTATAAACTCTATTTTTTCATCTATTCATTTTATTTGAATTTGGAGGAAAAAATGAATGGAGTTGGTTATACATACATGTAGGCAGTAGACTCATATGAAGTAAACAAAAAAATTGTGGATATTTGTAAGAAATTCCCCAAGGTTATGCTTCTTGAGTATGGTAACCTAAGCATGCCTACATTTGAAAGCTGTCATCATGTACATTATTAGATGTAATGTGAAGCTTCGTGGAATGCATTTTAGGTATTCCAGCAGTTCAACTCAACTGGCCCATTTTACAAATGTTTACTCCTTCAAATCCCTACATCTGTAAGTGGTTGACTTTTGTGCTGGCAGCTTTATAGGTTCCTCTCTTCTTTTCTTTCTGTTCTTCTCATAATTTTCTTCCCATAAATGTCATTCATTTGTTCCTTTCTTTCTCTCATTCCTTTTCTTTTCTGTTCTTCTCAAGTTCTCATAATTGTCTTCTCATAGTTGTCATTCATTGGTTCTATATTTGTCAATCTATAGTACTCGATCCATTCCATCCATACACACCATCAAAACAAGAAAATGGAAGCCTACATATAAACAGACTAAGGAAACAATCAAGATTCTCCTCCCCCTTTCCAGATTTTTGTTGAACGTCTCTGGTCTTTGGAACCAGAAGTTTAAGAACCAAGTCAGATGCCTGTGACTATTGGGGAGATAACTTTTAACTTACATAATTTTTTAAACATTCAAGCACATAGATATACTTCATATGTAGGTTTCTATTTTAACAGTATTACCCTTGTATATATCCCTGCAGCTGCAATAAAGCCGATTACATGACCTGATCATGAACCGACTTTGGAAGGAATCATGTCAGGATAAACTTCAATATCATGCAGCTGCCCATCTGAAGTACATGAACATGCACAACATACGGCACACAAGAGAAATCTGATGCCTGAACAACAAAAAATAAGCACATTAGCCACAGATCAAAGTGTAGTATAATGCAGGATAACACTTCATGTAACAGGTGTACAACCTTTCTACAATCAGTTACTGACATTTCATGTGTTTGGCGCCATAAGGTCATTAACTAATATACTTTAACAATGAGGGAATGCCCTTTTGGTCTAAAAGACAAGACAACCCATTCATCATTTTCCCAAAAACATTTTCCTGATGTTATCTAGGTTTTATTTTGATCATCTTCTTCCTGTTGATGTCTGAATATTCTGTATTGATATAAGAGAGATAAAAAATTATATTTGAATTAACTTTCAGGAATGGAATATCCAACCCCTCCCCCCCCCCCCTCCAACCCCCATCAATGAATTAAGCTAACATCCCTTCTCAATATCTCTGCTAGTATAGAGGTATAGAAACAATGATTGATGACTGATGATAATATACCTCTCAATCGATAATTAAATGTTATAATGGTATCCATTTACCGGTATAACAAAAAGAAAATTATTCATTTGTTTCATTCATGAAGTTCATTCATAAAATTGAAACAGTAGCTAAAATTTGTTTCATATTTGACCTCTCTCTCCATCTCTCTCTCTCTCTCTCTCTCTCTCTTACTCTCTGTCTGTCTGTCTCTCTGTCTCTTTCTCCCTCTGCGTGATCTATATTTCTTAACGCCCTGGTATTATTTCTGCTTCATCTGGTACTTTGTCTAAGCTTTATTACACTTCATTTGCAATCTGTGTCTTACGACACCCAATGGGCTGGTTTGTTCCTCCTGACCAATCAAAGATCCATAAATCAATAGGCCAAGGGTCATCAGGGTATATGGGACCAATCAGGCAGTCAGGTGAGTGAACTATAATGACCATTGGGTGAACTTCGCTCCATCAGTGACCTGGTTCACTCCATTGAGAGCCATAAGGGCGTTAACTCATGTGCTTAGAAACAGTTAACGCCCTTCTGGGTCATAATAGACGATTTGGATGGTGCTTATAATGTAGTGTCTGCAATATGAGACTACATTAGGCTCTATGTTTTAGACACTCCTGGCACAGCTAGAAACTGCCAGATCTAGGCTCTGTTCAAGGCTTAATAAATTGTGATAAACTGTCACATTTAGAGACTGTGGTCAGAGACTAGGAGCCATGATGGTATTGGTATCAGTTTTAAATAAATCAATGAGAGAAGGACAAAACGATTAAGGAAGGGGTGAGGTGACAAGTAAATTAATTGATTATTAAGTGAAGTGTGAATGACTTTTATTTTGGGTTTCACTGCTTTGATGATTAGTATGTTAATCAATGTATAGATAAACTTTCAAGGCCTGTGTAATTATAAATGTTAAGTTTTGTGTTTGCAGTTACGAATAGAAAATAATGCTCAGAAAATAAGACAGACTGTTCAGAAAAAGGAAAGGAACAGGGCAACAAATCATTAACATTGAGGATTAAGATGACAATAATTATTGTGTTTGTGATGTAGATGACCATTCAAATTTGAATTTCCAGCTTTAAATGGTTTGCTTGTTGCTGTATGTGTGTAAAGCCCTTTAAGTTATATTACTGTCAGTCTGTAATGATGCCTACTGAAGGACTGGAGGAGGGTGTGGGGTGAAGAAACAAGGCCAGGGACAGGTGGTAGTGATGGTAATGATGGTAGTGATGGTGGTAGTGGTGGTAGTGGTGGTGGTGGTGGTGGTGGTGGTGGTGGTAGTAGTGTTGCAGGTGGAGAAGAATATGGTGAAAGAGGTACATGTACAATGTAGGTGAGGGGAAAGAAATCCTTCACCTGAATTCCTTCTGTCAAATCAACATGGCTCAATCAACAGAGAAACAAAAAAGTCCACAGAAGATCTTACAAAACACTTTCTTTTAAGCCAACCAAGTCAGGTGGGTTTAACCCAATCTCCTTGAACTCTAGATACCCAGGAGCACGTCTTACCCATGACACTGATTTAGGAGTGATTTAAAGGTTACTTTCTAAGACCTCCCAATGCACTTTATTGGCCAAAGACAACTACCAAGTTCATATCTTTCAGATGGGAGGTCGTCTGGTCTATGACGTCAAAAGATGGCCTTTGTTACACCTTGGGGTATCAAGTCTAATTCCTTGTTTTGCTTTGTTCTAAAAGGTTTTGTAACCTTTGCAGGGGTTCAAAGTAGCTGCTTGGAACCCTGAAAATATGTTATCTCCTTTCATAAAACCTCTCAGAATCATCCAGAATGTGTCTACGGTAATCCAACAATCTTTTTTTTTAATAATTATTACACAAAATTCAAGAAATCTTGTCATTTCTTCAGTTTCGATATTTTTGTAAAATAAAAAAGTGTGCTGTGGAATGGGGGTCAACTTAGCTTTTGGTATCATCTGTTCAGATTCAGAAGGGCATTACCTGAATTACTGTGACACTAGCCTATAATCTAGGCGGAGTGCCGAGCTTTTTTCTTTGCTGCTAGACTAACCCTAAGCAGAACGTCTGATACGGCGAGACTACGAACCGTGAGTCGCGAAGCGGCTCACCGCCTATAACCACTGGTCTAGATTTAGTCGTTGTTTTTTTTATTATCGACCCTGAATCCGTGGCAGTTTTCGTACAAAAAACTGCCACGGATTCATGGTCGATAATAAAAAAAACAACGACTAAAGCTAGACCAGTGGTTATAGGCGGTGCGCGGCTCACGGTTCGTAGTCTCGCCGTATCAGACGTTCTGCTTAAGGTTAGTCTAGCAGCAAAGAAAAAAGCTCGGCACTCCGCCTAGATTATAGGCTACTGTGACACAGAATCAACGCCCTTCTGGCCCTTAACATACAATACACCGGTTTGCAGTGCCTAACATGTATAAAAATCAGTAATTAGTTTCTATTATGCATTTATTCATTCCCAGATATTCTCAAGGCACCTCTTTGTATAAAGTAGGCATGTCACAATCAAACTTATTTTTGACTGGTGCTGAGAAGCATGATTTTCAACCAATTTAGACATTTTATTTGGGATTTTAATCATTTTTTTTTTCTTCAATTTTTTGTTGTTGGGGGGGGGGGGGGGCGGTAATGTCACCTAGGCCTATAGTCAATCTGTTCTTTGACCACTGAGTTAACCACTGATTAGTCAAGAATTTGTGGGAGAGGGGATGGTCATGTAGGAAATGATTACTCCTGGATTAAAAACAAGAAAGACCATTTGCAATAAAAGATAACTAAACAAAAAAAGGTTTTGATTCTTTAATGAGCTCATCAAACAGGACAGAAAAGTTGTATCCGAAACCATGAGGGAAAGAAATCTATTAAATCAAATAAATTATAAAAAATCAGAAAAAATGAAAGAGCACAGAGTGAAAACTTAAGTTGCAACATATTTTTTAAAGTTAACTTTGGCTTTGAGTATGTTGAATGGAAACAACCTTCATGGTGAACATTCTGTATCAGGTTTGTTCCAGGAGGGAAAGATAACCCATTCTCCAAAAACATACAGGTGAACATAGCCAATCTCTGGATTTGCCACCCAGTACATGCAAGGAAAGGGATATTATTCTGAAGTCAGCCATATTCAAATTTATCATCCTTCTGTATCCTTCTCCTAGCAATGTTTACAACCAACACAGAAATCTAAACACAGCCCATCCTCGTCCATCACAATATTTACAAACACAGGAGCTTCCAGAAGGTCTTCCAGAAGGTCTCTCAAGTTGAAAACAAACAAACTTTTTCTTCCCTATAGGATACTTTCAAGAGAACCTGTTGGTGGTTGCATCATCGTCTTGATATATGTATTAAATAGAAGACTCCTATAACTGAAAGGGATTTTGTTTTGTTTGTTTGTTTTAAACATTACAATGTAGGCCCCAGTACACCTGGCAGTTTCTGTCAAATTTTTGCAGATATCATATTTTGAAAACCACCTGTGATCAAGGATCTATCAAGAGGAAATGAACAGTAGGCAACAAAAATTATCAAAATCATTATTTATTTTTTAAATGCCCATAACATAATATGCATGTATCATGTACTCTGTCAACATAAAAATGTTTTAGCAGAATGAATAAAACGTTTCCTCATCCCCCCCCCCCCAATTTTTTCTTTTTTTAAACCATATTTTTTAATTATTAAGTGTTGTGCCCTTTCATGCTTTTTGTCCTAGATTGCATTTCAAAAAACAATCACTGTAGGCCAACATATGACCTACACCATAGCTAAACTGTCATCATATAGGCCAACGTTTCTTCATTTACGTTTCTTTAATACAATTTTCATTGTCGTGTAAACAGGCCCTCTTTTTCAACTCCTTGCCTGGAAGAAGGTTGTGCACTTGGTTTCTAGGAAATCATCCTTTGAAAGACTTCTCCAGGGATGCACGGATCCTTGGTATAACTACAGGACCATATCAGGGTGTCTGGCGATAACCATGCCATGATTTAAAACCCAACAAGTGGTTCACTGGCACGTCTGGTGATGTGCACAAGGTACCAGAACTGCAGAGATGGAATTAAATAATTGATTACCGGTATGACCTTTTACCATGGAGCCTGGGATTTCAGAGTTTAACTGCCTTATATATTCCCACATGAGCAAAATTCAATGTTCCGTTCAGAAAGTCCAAGTACAATGTACATTGTAGGCCTTCTAAACTTTCATAAACTCTGTGTATTCATGAACTGCCTGTTCAACCAATTTGGGTGGTATGGAATTACTTAACGTAAGTTAAATGGTGTCTTTAGTAAAACTCATGCAGCTAAGCAGTTGAAAAGTTCATATCTATTGGAAAACTCTGAAGATACTAAGAGCGCGTTTATCTAGGCTTGCCACTAGATATGTACATATCGTACCCCACTATCGAACCCCACTATCATACCCCACTATACGATCGTGATTTGCGGGATGTCGCGTTTATCTACTCTTCACGATTCAAAATAAAGGCCTTGTGTCTGCCAAGCTGTTTTGACCCGGGAAGCAGACAGTTTCTCGGAGGTCAAATTCACACACATGCTTGTACACAACACCTGTGTGGTCCTATTTGTATGTGACGTTCAAACGGCTTTGCGTTTATCGACCTCTCAGAAACGTGATTCTGGCTGTATGTCACATTCAAAACGCACCTTTTTGCGTCTTTTGATATGCCCATATCTAAAGACGTTTGAAAAAGGCTTTGCGTTTATCTACTTCTAAATTTGCCTGAAAGACGTTTGAGAAACCTGATTCTAGCCAAAAAATTCCTAGATAAACGCAACCTTAGTTTTATAAATAGGTGGATTGCTGAGAAACGGACATTGTGTCCCAAAAGGTCATTTGTATCACAAGCATCTGAAAAGGCGAGACTGTTACAAACTTGAATACCGGTAGGTAAACCATTAGGGGTGCTATTCAATGAAAGTCCACAATGGAGGTAATTCTATTTCTATGCTGAGTGAGCAAAACTCAATGGTCCTAGGTCTAAGTCCCATCTTGGATCTTTCCCACATGGACCAGCATGTGACAAGAGTACAGGAGACAGATAGTTTACAGGTCTTTAGAAAAAGATAGAAATGGGTGCTTAAAGGTAATACAAAGTTTTGGGAAATTTTGAAAATTGGGTGGATAGTGAATCTTTACAATTTTGATATATTTGGATGCCCCTGTGGATGTATTATAAGCACTAAAAAAATTAGCCCCTAAAACATTTCTGTTTTCGAGAAAAATTGAATATAAAAATTTACCGGTGCTCCCGGTAAATCGTGATAAATTTCAAATAGCGCCTATGGCCGTTCAATGGTAGCTGCGACCATGAAAATCTCAGAATATGTAGTTGGGATATATAATTTCCAAACGGGAATAGCTAATCAGTCGATTTTAGTCAAGAAACATTGTTTCATAGCTAAATTAATATCTTGACCTTGAGAGGGAGCTATACAACATAAAGAGTTTATTATTTATAATTTCATAACTTTAGACTCGATTTCAACCGCGACAACGATCAATGTATATTGTAGGAACGCATATGCTTCTAATATGTTAATTTGAACCAAATTTATGACCCCATACCAAAACTTTGTAATACCTTTAAACTCTCACTTTCTTCAGCTTTTACAAGCAAAAACATCCATATCATCAATCATACATGTACAATTTTTCAAGTTGGGATCAGCTTTCAGTTGTACTGCAGCATTAGCATGTGTTCTTTGGAAGATGACAAAGCCAAGAATATCTTGTATAGAAGAAGAGTGCAGAGTGTCTCCAATAGAAGCCCCATCCCATGGTGAGGGCATCCGTGATAGTCTGAGTAAACGTCTGAAGTGGTTTGATGATATCTGACAGAAAATCATTAATCGAAGGGTATTTACAGTACCTACAAATTAGTGTACATGCACATGGATAAGGAACAGTTAAGACACCAAATTGGACAAATGATCTGTACAGAGCCATGCAGAAGGGCATTAACTCTGTGTTAATGTACAAGGGTTAATGCCCTTCTGGTTCCAAACAGATCAAATACATGTGAAACACGTTATAAACCAGGCCCAAACATCTTGGAGCGTGTGTGCAACGCTTTGTAACTGCAAGGAAAAGGCGCTACCGGTATATCAAATATCTTTTGGATTGGATTGGATTGGATTGGATTGGATACTGGAGGTCTTCTCCTGAAACACATGAATGTTTCAACCTCTGTTTTAGCAATAAATTCCATTGAATCAGAAAATGATTTGCTTGGTTGACAAGATAAAAGATACTCTACATGTTGTCCGCTAGTAATTTAAGACCATGCAATCGAGCACCATTTAGGGAACTTAAAAGATGGAGGTTACAGTAGATTAAGAAAGCTGACAACAATACAAAGGATCACACACATTCGGGTCACGACTTTCAAGTATTTGCACTTTTTCATTGATTTTCACTTAAGCCTAAACACCCATTTCATTATCATTGCAAGATAAAAGAAGCCTCTGGTAATTTGTATTTTGAGATACAAGCAGATATCGATCACCTTGCATCAAAACGTGACCCCTTTCTGTAATTAGGTAAGATGTGTCCACTATCAACACTCAAAAATGACGTGAAATCAATAGGATGGGACCAAGAGGTGGGCTTTACCTTTTATCATTAGTGACAAAGGAGATGGCAATGATATTCAGCAAGCGATCAGGTCTTAAGTACCAGTATTGGGGCTTTAAATACCAGGATTAAGATTATTGTGAGTAGAGGGAAGTATGCCAGTAATGCTGGATTCAAAAGCTAGAGTATTTCTGAATACTAAGAATCAATTGGCAAGAGTTCAACAAATCTCAACTAATTGGCTCTTCTCAGATGCACTTCCTCGTTTGGACAAAGAGGAGGAAAGCGGGAATAAATAATGCCTCCCATCTCGTTTCTTTGATCTTATGTCACTTCTTCATTTGAAAATCCTTTAGAAAATGCTTTAATACTTGGCCACTTTTCAACAGAATTTTCCAGGAGCTAGTTTCATCAATTACAACATTGACGGTAATACACGGTTTTGGTCACTGAAACGGATTTGAAAAAATCTGTACATTTCTTGGTGCATCTGATTAGTCCCAGATCAAATCAATAATCTTTGTATTTGTTCATTATTAAAGGTCATAAGTCAGTCACAGTTATTTGTACACCTGGACAAGTCTGTTTCTCCTTTTGACATAGGCCCTACTGTTTCCTTTAAATGAATCAACATGGATTTAACCCTATCAGTTATGCTGTACACATCACAACAATTTTATAATCTCAAAGATATTCATTCATGTGAAATCAAACAATGATAATTTCAAGACAATACTTGTATTCATCAAGAGTAAACAATTGAGAGGTTAAAGTTTTACTGTTCATGTACGGTAATCTGACCCCACATCTTGAAAAAGTATATAGATAACTTAAATTTCATTTAATCAATACTGTGGAGGTATAGAAACTCTCATCACACTCCTATAATAGTGTCACGTTCATCACCAACAGGTGCATGGTATTCTACATGATAACCCCCATACCTTCTTTTTCTTAGCCAGTTTGGAGTGTGTGCGCACTGTGGCCATTCACACTGCAAGAAAAAAAAAAGGGTTTTTCCCACATTCTTGAGTTTCATCAGAAGTTGCTCAACTACCCATAAACACGACGAAAAACATGGATAAAAAACAACCTCTGGATTGTGGTTTTTTGAAGTGCCGTCCTAAACTTGCCAGTTTTTAAAGTGTAAATGCTCGCTTTCTTAACAGTGATGAATTATTCCTGTTTTGCTCACATGACTTTCCTCGCTGCCGTGCTATCGCATGCAGAGCAGCGAAAAGTGGTGCATGCGCACAACTCAACACATAAAAAGAATTATCAAACACCAACGTTTTTTAACGGGTTTTCCTGTATTGTAAATGGTAAATTATAAAACTAATGTATTTTCAACTTATTTTTTTCTGAAATGTAAATGGCCTACTGACTAGATTTCAAGCTTGATTTGATGGCAGACAGTGAGATAAATAAGAGCCTAGCTCTCTAGAGACCAATCATTACATTATCTGTCATCATCCAAACCATTTCATCTCATTCCTCATCAGCTGGCATCCTGCCAAACATTGCGCCTATCATGATCACGTTACAGGGATGAGAGGAGTGAAAGAGAAGACAGAATTAAACAGAAAACAAGCACTACCTGGAGTTCAAGCTACCAAGGAATAGAGAAAAATTATACTAGAAGCCAAATAAAAAGACTCCAAAAATGTAACACAAAAGACCCTCATGAAATGATTTTTATTTAATTTACAGTTGTAGGAGGATGATGAAAAGATAGGGTAGTTCTTAGAGGGCACATTCAAAGAAGTATTTTTTTTAATTGGATAGGATTGACAATTGATATGAATAATAGTGCTACAGTATACGGATATTGGAAAGATTAATACAGTGTTTCCTTCTTTCCTTCACTTTTTAATATTAATATGTGATAAAATACTAGTTCCTCACAAGAAAACCGTTCGAAAGACTGTGGTATTGTCAGCAAGTTTGGAAAAATAAACGATTTGGCATATTGATTTTCTTTTCACAACCAGGAAGATTAAAATAACTCATTACAAACCCACTGGAAAATAATTGGACAAAAGCAGAGCTTTCAAACATGAAGAGATTACCAACAACAGGTGGCGCTGTTCAAAACTGAGACACCCTACACATTGCACAAGGAGATTCATACATGAATAGAAAGTTGTTTATACTTTGAACACAAGATGGCAATATTGCAGTATACTTCACATGAAATATAAAGTTCTTGTCAGGTGTGTATAAATTTATATCAGAATAGCACACACAACTTTAGGGAATAATTGTGCATTCTCAGCATTTACTCATTGGGTTCATAGAGTCATTGGCTCAGCTAGACCTTACCATTGGCATCAACTGCCTCAAACCATTTGCAATATTTCTGATTTTGTTTTAAGTGCCCTCAAGATTCATTTGCTAGATCTTAAATGAGTAAAATGTAATTATAAACTTCTAGGTATTTGATAATCGACTTTTCATCCATTTATACGATTGTGTTATAGTTCTGTTTGTAATTAGCTTTACTACATGTAACATTGCAAATATGTTTGTTTATTCTACTGTATGTACCCGAGCAGTGTTTTCCATATGTTCAAAGGTACCAGGCTTGATTAGCATTCATGCTAATCATCCTTTTATGTTATTGTATAAAACTGTTTATTATTATGTGTTTATCAGTTCAGTTAAAAATCAAAGACCCCTGTTTTACTATAAAAAAAAACCTATATCTTGTGAACCTTTTTATTTTAAATTCAAAAAAAGGTAACTGAGATTGCTTTTGAGCAAACCTGTCTTGGACCAGCTTTTGAGGTGGTATCTAAATTTCCATATTTTGTTAACCACTGACCCACATAATGCCGGATAATAACTTTTAGTTGATTTTTATAGCTGAGCAGAATATTTTTGTAGGTGATTCAACTCCATTAAAAAATGCACACTGTCAGTAGAACCTTTTATACATGGAAGTTTGTGTTTCAGACTCATACATCATACATGAAGACAAATCTTTATTTTAAATAAGAAATGAAAAATAAGAAAAAAAGGAATGAGTTTATGGCTCCTCTGACTTTTACACACCATTTCGCTGATTTAACAGTAAATGTTATAAAATTGAATGATTATGCGGACTAACTCACCTGTGCTAATAACCGTGTGCTGTAGCGTAGAATAGGCCTGAGATTAGAGAACAACAATCGTTTATGGTACGATGATAATGAAGGTAGTTGGCTGCAAAAGAAGAACAAATGAAAAATAAAATGGTTAAAGTTTAGAAATTTGCTTAAAAGTCATTCTCAGATCAGGCACATGAAATCTATCGTAACATAAATATGATATGTTGTCTGTTCAGAAGCAAAGGGGCATTAACTGTGTGTATATTATATGTATGAGTTAACGCCCTTCTGGCTTTAGCAGACAGTTTGATGCTTACTGGTTTTACTTAGGCCTTTGATAAGGAGTATGAAATTCAGCACATCAGAGATAACAAACGTTTATCTTTGTTTGGTCAAAAACATCTTTCTTCATACCATGATATTAACATGATTTAATACAGGAGAAAGAGTGAGAAAGAAAAGGAGGAAGAGAGAAAAATGAAGATAGGAAGAGAGAGAGGGAGAGAGAGGGGGAGGGCAGGACAAAAGAGGAGGCAGAAAGAAAGGGAAAAGGGGCATATCTTCAGGCATGTATTGTATTCCATCAGCTTGAGAACCAGTTTGTTAACTGATATATTCAATTTATAAAAAAAGAAAGAATCAGATACACAAAAGAGGATGCAGTCTCTACAGCAAAAGACACAGAATTGAGAATTCAACCCCCCCCCCAAAAAAAAAAAACACTCACACACACACACACATACTGCATGGAGAAGGGTCACAAGGGGAAGGGATCGAGGTTTAAACTAATAAGAAGTTAATACAAATCTGCAGACGTGTATCCCATTTACGATAGAACCAGTTTGTTAACTGATATATTCATTACCTACAGATTCAATAGGATTTTCTATAAAAAGGATCAGACACGCAATGGAGAGCATGCAGTCTGTAAAGAAAAAAGACAGATAAAATACATGTCCATACCCTCCCTATGCTGTATGGATCAAGAGGGGTCAAAAGGGGAGGGGGCCCAGGATTAAACTCAAAAGAAGCATAACAAAGCATTCCTATTTCTGCATTTGAAAGGCATGGGGATAAGTAGTTATCTATAGGGGGCGATGAGCTGGTGTGGCAGAAAATAAACCCCAAATCATGAAAGAAGAGTATTGTTGGTGGATTCCTCCACATTAATATCGTAATTCAGCTTTTTGAGTCATCGAGCTTAGTTTTGGTTTCAGGCACGGTTAATTTGCTACACTCCTTGCTGTGACCCACGCTCGTAAATTAGTATTCTGAACGAAAATAATGGTATTCTGGGAGTAAATGTCACATCTGATATCTGATAACTATCATAGATGGAGGACAAGGGACAAAGAAGTCTTTTTGAGTCATTTTGGTAAAAAGTTTAAGAAGTGGTACTTGACAGTATAGGAAAGAGATACATTATGTATGTCAAGCAAAGTTTGGATGAGACATGAAAGAATTTAAAGTACTGTAACTAAAACTGCTATAATTTAGACAAACTAAAGTATTTGTAATATATGCCCTGTATTCAGTGAATTGCCATATATCAGACTTTCTAATATCTAAATAGTGAAAGAGGAAGAGATCACCAATGTAAATATATCTGAATTTTGGGGAAAAACGACCAAAAACATGTTTGAAGAATGAAAAAAACATTCTTCACAGTTCCGACAATATTCAAGACAATGATGTCTCTAAGATCAAATACGGTACAAAGATTAGAGTACATTAGCAAATTTCCATTGCTTCATTTTGTCATTATTTGTTGAAAGGAAGAACAAAAACACTTATTTGAAAGAAACATGTCTGTGTACATGTCATACATGTATGCCGAAATCCTAACCGTAATTTACTTGAAAGATACAACAAATATCAATAACTCATTTGATTTGATTTCCCATGTTTCCTGATAAAGCATCAAATACTCAATGCAAATTATAAATAACTCCTTCAAAAGGTTTCCTGCCAATTCTCTCCACTGACATTTTGAGAAATAAGAAATGAAAAATGTTGTACCTGAAACTTCTAAAGTGACAACAACCCACACCTCTCATTCCTAAACACAACTTGTCACATTGGCTCATTAGTTTTTTATCAAATGCAAACATTGTACCGATAAATATAATTGACTATAAACTCGCTCCTTTTGATCCATAAGTCATCAGATTATATGCTCCATTTATTATTGAGATGTTATCATAGCTCCGCTTATGGTAGAGTTATCACATTCCAATCAGACATGACAGATTCCTGGCACCATAATGCAATGTTTTCATTTCCCACAAATGCATTATGTACATTTAAGTACTTTTGATTCTCAGCAGTTATTTTTTCTGATTAAATTCGGACAAGAAGTGTATAGATGAAAGAGCGTTGTTGTATAAGTTCTAGACCTTTTTTTTAGGTCCTAGAGCTAACTATTTTGTTTAAAGATATGATCTAAATATTCTGATTCTCGGCAGTTATTTTAAGTGCTTCCATTGTAACCCTAGCCTTTTGACAAGGCCTCGTTGACTCTGGCTAAGCGGCTGAGATGAGTCTAGATACCCGGAGTGAACGCGCGACCGAATGACGAATGTCATGAGGCCTTTTGGAAAGTGGGTTTCACTGCTCCGCATGAATTATTCATAGATACATATTAGCATGCCAATACGCCTACTTTGGATTTATTGACCAATCAGAACGGCGATCTCCCAGTTGGCTTCGTTCGTGATTCGTTCCATGTAGAGGTCAGTGGTCTTAGCACGTACGTATAGTAGGCATGTAGGTCCATGTTCGCACTACGTAGAGTTTACTATGTGTGTGTGTGATGGATACTACATGCTGACGTCGTGCGAGGATACACTGTACGTTCGCTGATTGGACACTACGTTTTCTGAAGCGAGTTCCAGTCGGAAACAAGGGTTAACATAAGAAATCCAAACCAGATTGATAAAGGCCACAGGTCTGGAAAATTCAAACTGGCGTTCATTCAGGTTTTCGCGATTAGTCTCTTTTTAGTCGCTCGGCGTCTATCAGGCATGTGGCCTTGTTTAAAGGCTATTGTAACCCTGGATATTAGCTATTATCGGTTTCATCCTACCATTTACTGGAGTAAATCAAGCAACAAACTACTTAGCCCCTAAACTCTTAAAATAGCCCCTTTTAGTAGAAAGTGCCACTTAAAAACCTCTATCAATGGCTTTCCTAGTGCATTAAACCATGCAATAAATTTACTTTCTTTTCACTGTATCTTCCCGCAGTCTACACACCAGGGGTGATAGTGAGCACTAAAAAAAAAATAAGGTTTTTTGTTTTCCCCTCAACCACGCCCCCCTTGAGTAAAAAAAAGAAAGAGGATTCGCGAGGAAAAAATGGCATCTAACAACATTCCCCCCTTTCGAGTAAGAAAATTGGGACAAAATTTGACAAAATTGGGAAAATAATAAGGAAGAAAAAAAAAATCTGGATTTTTTTTCTTTTAATCGGGAAGGAAAAAAAGTCGGGAAAAAATCGGGAAAAATAAAAAAAATCAGGAAACCGATTTAAATCGGGTTTTTATCAGGCCTGACACACCCAAGACTTCAGGTAAACTCTCTTTTTATTTAAAAAAATGTGTGATTGAGTAAAATTTCATTTGTCCTAGAAGCAAAGCTGGGATCATTTAAAAAGAATGGCATAAATGGGCTTAATACAGTGTAGTAGAATGATTAATATCTCTAAATGAATAATAAGCCGTGATAAAACCAGGGATAACTTTACTATGAATCTACACTGCAAACCTGCAGATAATAACGACAATCACAATGACAAAATAGGCCAATGAATATATGAAATGTCAATGAGCTCACCTTCAGTTAGTTTTTTGCATAAATGGGCTTAAAAGCCTTAATGGTGTAAATATCTCAAACTGAATGATAAGAGGCAATAAAAACCTGGGATTATATTATTATACACTGTAATCCTACAATAACAAAATTGGCCAATATTGAATACTGAATTATGGGGAGCTCACCTCAGTGGTTCTTCATAGGTATTGAAGTAGCTGCGTAGGAGATCACAGTAATCCCGTTGAGAGATGACAAAGTTGAGGAGGAGAGCTAGACAGCGGTCGGTGGTACCTGGGAGAGAGAGAGAGAGAGACATGACATTGTACATCCATGATTACTCCAGAATATAGGCCTATACATTTATACAGCATTAACTTTGTCTCAGATTCTGAAACGAAATCCTGGATTTAGCTCATGCTGCAATGAGTTACCTAAATAGGTCAGTCAAGAACCCCATGAATTTTAAAAGCCGATCGCCTGTCTGATTATCAATATATTTACGATTGCAAATCTAAATTTAAAAATTTGTTTTTCCAACGGTTTTATAACACTACAGTCTATTGGGGAAAATGAGTATGGTAAAACCAGTCGCTCAAAGATTTTTACTTTGAGGCACTTCATGATCAGTTTGAAGCGCAATTTTTTAGAGCTTCAATATTACACTATATCACAGACACTGATAACACGTAGGGCCATGCATCTCTGATTTAACATTGTTAAACGATGCCTTCAACACAGCAGGAGGACGATGAAAAATAATATTATTCATGATATCAACAAAGAAAAGGATCATGAAAATTGTGATGATAAAAATAGCAACAAAAACAACAATAATAATAAAGGCATTTATATATTCAACAAAGAGGCCATTTTCGCAATGTAACTAAATTTAATGCATACGTCTTTGTGAATTGCCTTGATACAAATTCCATGTATTTCAGTCATCTGTTATGAATAATTGCATTTCAATACTCGGAATACAAACTGCATATATAACGTTTTGTTAATTAGAGCAAGGCTGCAAGCATAATGTTTGTTCTACTTAGCAACAACTGACGTATGCAATTCGCATTCTGTTTATTGAGATGCAATTATATGTAACAGTGGGATGAAATCATTTGTATATCGAGGCACTTTACAAAGAAGTATGCATTAAATTGTGTTACTATTACGAAAATGGCCACATAAAGCATGCTGATATGTGCTCAAAATGATTTATATTCTTGAACAAAATAATGATCAATGGGTGTGTTTTTTGTTTGTAATTTTTTTTTAACAAGTGCATGGAAAAGCATTAGAGCTTGTACTCAACAGTGATCAAGTGGCATAAAGCACCTGTTTCATTACGTCACTATCCTATTATGATATACATGTACCATTATATTATTATTATAATAAGCATATTTCACAAGCAATAATTATATAATATTGGATGGCTTTGAGTGTGATACAGGAATATATTGCTCGAACTATGGCAATATTGAACGAGTCAGAGACGAGTCCAAGATTGTCATAGCGAGAGCAATTTATTCTTGTATCACACGAAAACAAAGCCATATATTATTATTAGGGCTGCGACGTGTAGTCAATTGCTCGAGTACCCGCACGGTTGACAACTACTCGGGTACGATTTCTCGTACCCGAATATTCGGCCGCAAAAAAAAAAAAAAAAAAAATCTGTCCAGGCCGACGCTTACCCGTGCCTGGGTGAGCGGCGGCCGATGGCATGGTGCCGTCGGTAAAAATGTTTCCCAACTCAAGCACTGTCAAACTCACCACTCAGAAACTGGGACCAAATGTCTGGATTTCTGTTTGGACTTGTAGGAAAATGGATTATTCTGCCATCTTTGGTTTTTAAAACAGCATTGTTTACTGTTATTATTATTATTAAATCGGCGCCTTCAACTGCAACTTGAAGTAAAATTGAATGCGTTTTTGGCGACAGAAATGGGATACTGCTCCAAAGGTATGGTGGTGGCAAAAAAAAAAAAATCAAAAAAATCAAAAAAATTCAAAAAAATTCAAAAAAATTATAAAAAAACATGGCGTCCGAATATTCAAGTATTCGCTTGTAAGCCTGGGAGTGTACTCTGGTACCTCATTACACTGTTGTGCACAGCCTTAAATATTATCATTATTATCTATAAAAAGACTATATCACGCTGACTAGCGAAATAATGAAATGTAAATATGGCTTTGTTTTCATGTGATATCGATATGATATCGATATCGTTAGTTGAAGGTCCCGGATGACTGAGCAATACAAAAACAATATTGGTCAGTCATCCGGGTACTGCGCTACAGACATTGAATACACTGATTTATTGCACCCCTTGGAAGCCTTATATAGATATTAATAATATTTAACAACAACCTACCTTCTACAGGTATTTCTAGCAGCCTCTCCTCAAACTCGATCTCTCTATTCCTGAGTAAAAAAGCCTCTGCATCCTCGTTGAGTAGCGCTCTCGTAGAGGCTAGACGGACCCTGCAGTCTGGAAGCTTGTATTCCATGATGGCCGCTGCCAACAGGTCTCGCACCCGCATGCCGTCCACACACTGAAGCTGTTTCAATAAAACAAAAGGATGAGTGGAATATTAAAGAACATGTATACAGTTTGATGTATCATCTTGATTTCAACATCAACAGTTTCCAGATAAAGATTTAGAATGAGACATCTATATCCTGACTTTCCTTTGAAAACTATTAAAATTTAGTATACCCGATAACTAAATAAGTAAAACAATGTTTATCTTATTCATGTGTAATGTTATTTATCTATATATTTATGCAATAATGCTCGATACATTATGTTTTACTTGTTATTATTTTTGTTGTTAATAAACCCAAACTCAAAGTACATTTTGCTCTTTAATTATGGTCTGATGAGTGCCATAAGGAAATCAAGTCTTTGTAAAAGTACATGTATGTCAGTTATCATCTTTTGGCTCTTAGCAAAACTCTCAGCCAAGCTCCAACCCTCCCCAAAATATCCATGCTCCTCCCATTCTCCATAGAAAAAAGATTTACATTTGCAATCACATGAAGGTCTAACAAATAAACATGTAAGGCACATCAATGTTGAGAAATGTAGTAATAATGGTGTTTTAACAACTAAATTGTGAAGATGGATACCTAACGAGGGTTCAGACAAGTAACCTCAGAATTGTCTCAGTTTTTCTTGACTTAGCCATCAAGTAATTTCAATAACATACACTGTAATATCGTCTCAGGTTAAATTTGTCTTGAATTTGCTGTCTAGCATTGAGTACAAATTCCAAGATTAAAACTGCTATTAGGTCAAATACCGTAGAATTTCAACAAAAGTCTCTAAAAGTTCACTTCCTTCCAAAGTTTCTAAGAAGAGCTTTAGAAAGCTAAGGGTGTATAAATACATCCAGTAAAGTAAACATTATCTAAAGGTAAGTAAATCAACTTTGCTGGCATAGAAAGGAGAAAGGAATGCATAATTTGAGAGCTTGGGGCTCAAGAATATTTGTACAGGCTTTGGTTTTCATATTCACCCCAAGGGCAACCAGTTACACACTATTCACGCAAGGAGAGCAATTAGAGAGATTACAAATGTAATGTTGGAATCATGATCATAATCTCACTTTTTTGCGGTTGGTTGATTTATTTGTTTTACCTGACTGCTAAGAAGAGATGTGTGTGCCTGTATTAAGTAAGCAACCTGGGGATTGACAGCTTTAAGTCCTCTCTGAGGGACTTGGTAATGAGGATTTATGCCTCACCAAAGGACACTAGCACATTGACTTGATTTTGAACCCAAGATCTCCCGAGTTACAAGGCCACTTTTCTACCAATGATACTCTTTTCACACTGGTTTTGCTTAACCCCGTACTTTGCTTAGCCCCGTACTATCCTTAACCCCGGACTATTTTTGTTGGCTTTTCACACACGCTGTTTTTAGTCCCGTACTAGCGCCTATTCCGGAATAAGAAAATTCACGCTGTTCTCACTGCAATTCGTTAACCCCGGATATCGTGAATGTTATGATTGGACATACTTCGCATCTGGCCAGCTGCGATACGCTCCATTGCGTAGTACCGGACTATTTTTTGTTTCTGTTCACATTCATTTGCTTGGCACCGCAATTGGGGGGTAAGCAGGAGTTAGCACCACAATTGCGGAGTTAGCCCTGCTATTTTGAAGGGTTAGTTAACCACGTACTATACGTGGGGTTAGCCAACTTTAGCCCACTTTGGTAAAAGCCAGTCTGAACAGAAGTGGAATAGGCTTAACCCGTACTATAGGTGGGGCTAAGACCCCCCCCCCCCCTTAACCCCACCTATAGTACGGGGTTAAGCAAAATATTGCCAGTGTGAAAACAGTATGAGCCATGCACCTCCATAAGAATAACATAATAACAGGTAATTAATGAGATGCTGATCTCAATTCAAATTCATTGTAAATTAAGGTGTTCATCTGCTTGGGGGATAGAGCCCCCCTTGCCCTCAAAAGACGGTTAATTTGCAACTGTACTTTGCGAGGACAATTAGATCGTTTGGGAAATGAGGTGTAAAAGAAGAAAATTATTAAAGACATAAGTGAAATAATGCAGACAGGCATGAAAAAAAGAAAGAAGAATGATTCAAAACACTCCTTTTCCTTTTTTTGTGGATGGACATATCGTCGCTGTTTTCACGAAGTGACGGTAGTGAAAAAAAATTGCATTCACTTTGCGTTACGATTTTCCTCACTACCGTCACTTCGTGAAAACAAGGACGATATTATACTCCCATAACGATATTTTCCATGTACATGTAATAATGGTTACTTTTTTCTTCTTCCCTGTTATCAAAAAACAATCATTAGTCTTTCCATGGGTATATATATATAAACTTATATTTCTACATTCACCACAGCCTTTTGTTGTGCCGCGAGTTCCAACTGCTCTGTGTATGCTAAAAAATACAATGACTTTCTATTTTTTTAACGTAATGATGGATGACTATCTAACGTAATCTATTATTCTATTCACTCAGGCCATTCAAATCTACATCTCAAAGGGCTATACAAAACCATTAAATTGGTGGGTATTTCATAGAAAGTGAAATTGATAGAAACACAAAGGTTGTGGGCCGCACCAAACGTAAAGTGAGTGAGGGATTATCTGTCGCTGGAGGTGGAAAAGAAACACTCTATTTTGCGGTTATCGGACAGTAAATAAGGTGATTTATCTCAGTCTAATTCCATTATTCATGAGCATTTATAGGCTCTTTAATATTAGACTCCTGGTTTTAATGAAATGTTTTTTTCCTAAAGCCTAAAGATATACATATATCCTTGGTACGTTTACGTAATTATATCCATAATGGTTATAATCGTTTAAGTGAAATTGCACAATTTCAAAGTGAAAGAAACGCTAGAAGCCTCTGAATAGTTTCATAGTAGACATAAAAACTGTTTTTGAAGGACATACATTGTATGACAATCCTATCAATTCAGAGTTCTGACTCTTGCTTATATTCCAGGACATTAGGCTTTGTCTCTCTCTCTCTCTTTAAAATTTGTATTGGACTGATCAAAAAATTCCATTTATGCATTATTCATACATCAAATTACAGAAGATCAATGTCTTTGAAGATCTTACATACATTGTAGCAAGGCATTGTAATCAGCACTGTTTAGCAGAAAGTGTAACATCTCTCTCTTTTGCCAAGTCTCTGACTTCATGCAAACAACAAATAGCAAGAGCAACATGGCCCTAGTCTACCGTACTACATTTGTAAACCAGTTAAACCTGACCCTGGATCTAAGAAAACATTTAACAAAAGAGAACTTAGAACTCAGACTAACTTCCTTTCTTAAACCTGATTTTGAACAAAAGTTTAACTGGCGTCAGGTTTTAAAAAGATAAAGGCCGGTTATGGTCATGCGATTGCATTGTGAAAGAAACGTTGTGGAATCGATCAGAAAAGGTTGATCATCTAGCATACTGCAAGGTTCTAGAATCATCAAAATGACAAGAAATTTGGCCCAGTCTTGGTAAAGTTACAAGCACTGTACACAGAAAGATGTATATTGGACTACGCACACGTGCGCGACACGTGCGTTTATCTCTCACAGGCCAATAGATAAACTAATTTACCAAATATATCAATTAGTACGGTAGGCGGTTTCCCGGCAAAATTGTTATCATCCTGTATTAGTCAAAACATATTCTTTCACATGATTGGTAATAAGAGCTTCCATTTCATTTTTTCAAAATTGGGGCGTTTCCAATACTGGTCTTTACCTTTAAATTAATAGTAGAACATACACTGTACATCATATGGGCCCATGACTGCAGCATATTGACAATATGGTCACATGACTTCCTTCTCGCTTTTCAAGGTTAATTCTTCATCTTTCAAGAGAAGACAAAATCAAGTCAAATATTATCGAGCCAAGATTATGGTCGCTTTATATACGGAATGTCAATATCCCTATGTACATGTTTGTACACATCTGATGATTTACTTTACATGCGGGCGCTGTACTAAAGTGGTATTTGCATTCAGAGTAGAGCGGAACCACATTTTTTCATCTTCTTCAACATACATGTACATGATGATTACAGGTATTATGTCAACAGAAGGAGTACTTCAATGTCATCTGTTGTCTATTAGACTGTCAGTGATTTATAAGCACCTGTCAGTTCCGTTGTAGTAGCCACTTCTTTCTTGCGATCATTTCTAAGAACGCTAAGAACGATCGCAAAGACTTTCGAGAAATCAACCAAAGGGCAATACATTTAAAAAAAAACGTTTGTACTGCCAGTAAAAAATCTTGTTCAGAATATGTGATGTGTCATTGTTTATTTGCACAAGGCTACTGGAATCGCCTCGGGTTGATTTTTTTGAAAGTCTTTTCAGGCATAAATGTTTCTCCTAATAAATAGAAAAGTGTGTTGTAGAATATGTTGGCTATGGCCACAGACTACTTTTTATATTTTCTCTGGACAGGTCTGTATATATTCAAGTAATTTTCATCAGGGTGCAGCAATAGCATGTACATGTAGCACCATTGGGTGAGGAATATCCTCACTGACTCTCCTCGCCGCCATTACATAATGGTCTAAGTTGTGGGTCAGGTCCCTGGACTATTTTTACCTACACCTGAAGAGTCAGAAATTTTCCCTTGAAACCCAGCTAAATTAACCTCTTGGGAGCAATTTCACTATCCTTTCCAGTTTCCACCAATGGCAATGTTCCCATGTGATCCCAAGTAATCAACTGGTTAAGAAGGCAGATCAAAGAACAACATCAAACTGTTGATTATACCATGGACCATACCACAAATTATACCAACTGAAATCAATCAGAAGATGTAAGGTGGTTCAGTCATGCAAAAATCTTGCTCCCTAGATCCTTACGAAGCACAATAGAGAGAAACAATAAAGGTCTCGGAATTGAAATGACCGCAAACGGATTAGCATGAATACTTCAGAGGCCTTGAATGAAGTACAACCATTTACAGGTAAACATGCCCAAAGACCCAGCAAAATCTCATTATGATTTATGATTGATTTCTGATAGCAAATACATGGTTGCATGGACCATTTTTCTTCAAATATTTAGGGAATGCCTTAAATTCGTTTCGAAGACGATATCAATACATGAACTACACTTCTGTTATGCCCATGTCAAAATGTAAAATAATAATTTCTATTATAAGCCTACAGAGAGACCCAAGACTAGTGGTTCAATGCAAGATAAGTCATTAGTGAGGCTAATTGTATCCCTTAGGAAACTAGGAAAGTTAAGTAATAATTCATAATCACCATGCAAACAAGTCTCTCAGGACTAAATAAACATTTGTAGACTAGCATTATGTTAGTAATAAAATATATGTATTAGTTTACATATTGTAGATGCATAATATAACTACCTAATTATTAAATAAAACTGATTTATACAACTGGAAATCTGTGTGATTAGTGCCATTTCATATAAATCTTATCCTGAAAATTGTGATTACACTTCATGCAGCCCCCCCCCCCCCCCCCCCCCCCCGGCCAAGGACCGACATCATCCTAAATTGTTTGACAGAAATGGGGAAATTTCCTGAAGTGAGATTGAGCCTTGTATTAAATTCTCATGGTGTGACTACTGCAAAAATAAATGACCATACAAAAATAGGCATCCATGTATAATAATAATAATAATAATAATAATAATAATAGCCTAATAGTCCACTCCAAATTTTTTTTTATTAAACCGAAACGGAAATTCTTTCTGCCCAATTGATCGTGAGCCCGGCAGCCACTGAGCAGCGCCAGATCGACGTTGCTCTATCCCTTATTGTTTGAACGCCAAACAAGGTAGCAACAACTCCCATCTTTTTACGTCTTTTGGTATGACGCGGCC
Organism: Strongylocentrotus droebachiensis; assembly: GCA_035222895.1. Lineage (NCBI taxonomy): Eukaryota > Metazoa > Echinodermata > Echinoidea > Camarodonta > Strongylocentrotidae > Strongylocentrotus > Strongylocentrotus droebachiensis. The sequence continues at coordinate 178,158 of JAVYIG010001977.1, forward strand.
GGGGTTCGAACCCACGACCTCCCGGTTGTGAGACGGACGCTCTACTGACTGAGCCAACACTCCGGTACAGTATGTGCATATAAATATGAGACCTTGAAATAATATTAGTGCTGTAACATCACAGATATCTCCAATTCCGTTTTAATAACCGCCAGTCAAAACCGGACGGTTTTTTTTTTTTTTTTTTTTTTACCGACTCTGTCGGCAGCAAACCAGGTCCGTGTGAAAAAGCGGGAAGGACTTTCATTTAACTGCGAGGTGCTTTTGAAGGAGCCGATTTGTGCTTGTGAACTTGTCACAAATAATAGTAACAATGTTGTTTTTAGAAGAATTGTGGTACGCCGTGTGTAAAAGTTGGATGAATTATTATTATAAACTACATATTGAGATCTATTACAAAGATTACTTTTAAACCAAGATGACAGACAAATTGGAGTGTTGTTCTAGTTTCGGAGTGGTGAGTCAACACACAGATTACTGAGCTGGGAAACATTGCCAGGCATAGTGTCAGGTGGAGGGGCATAAATCGAAAAGAAGAAAAAAAAAAAATTATTAAAAAAAAAAAAAAAAAAAAAAGGGAAAACGGAATCCGCCATGGGCGGTCGGATACCGGACGGTTAAACGTTTGACTACAGCACTAAATAATATAACTGTATACTTAACCGTAAAATAATTTGGATGCTGATATGTTAATGTGATCTAATTCCACAGATGACAGACAAGTTAATCTGACTATAGTTTGTCTGAGTTTTTAATTATTCATTGAATGAGGCGCACGAAGCAACATTTGTAGAAGAAAGATGCAGTATGGGCTGCTTGTATTATATAAAGAAGAATAGTGGAATAGCCCTAGGGTATACAGTAATGTCCAATATAGTATATGCCTACAATGTCCACGGATGAGCAGAGTAGGTAAGAAGGGAGGTACAAAAGTTCACACCAGTGGGGTCAGTACAAATCAATACCCACGCTTTGTGCATTCAGGTAAATCAATGGGGTATACACAAGGGTCCCCCAAGCTTGCCCCCCTCCTCCGTCGTAAGCTGCCCCCTCCCTCCTGTATGCAATGGGTGTATAAAAGCTTGGGGATAGTGGTTGGATGGCTACCCTCCCCTCCATTACTACATGTAGAAAGGAGTTGATTGCTCACTTGTAGTGGGTGTAACCTACAAGTACATTATTGTACATGTTTGAAGGAGATATGAATTGTATCATTTGCCCCCTCCCACCTCCCATCATCACACACTACCCTCCCCTCCCCCTTCCTTACAACCAATGTAGAGGTCAACTGTTCAATAAGAAAGGTTACTGCCCCTCTCCCTTTGACCCAAGCTCAACTGCTCAACCCATCCCCTCCTTAGTGTATGTACATGTACATTAATTGCATCATAGCGTTGTAGGGGTTAATGCCATATGATAAGGAATCTACATGTAGCAAACCTACATGTACCCACAATGGAATTATTATGAATTTTCAGTTTATAATCAATCATACAACAAATGGCTACCGACTGAGTATAAGGCCCAGGTCTCATGAAAACAACCTCCATTTATTAAAGATAACAGCATCTGTTCGGACTTTGGAGCCAAAAGGGCATTAGCCGACATTCTAACACAGAGTTAACCCCAGGGTGGCTCTCAAAAAGTATAGAGAGAACCATCCATTCAATTTCTTTGTCCTTTACTTCCCATTTCAGTGTGTAGGCCTATGAACATGTTATAACTTCACAAGATTACAGGCTCAAAAAAATCAAGCACTTTTGTCCAATCTCTGAATCAAGAATCCAGAGTGCATTGTCTGTTGCTGGAGAGGAAAGGGAATGACATTCTTTGTGTTTACTCCCCTCTTCAAAATATATAATAATATGTGGACTTATTTCCTAACGTGTCGAGTTCTAGTACACTGTAAATGCAGGGCATTTCTGGTACAAGATCACAGAAACCAAGCACTTTTTCCCACTTTTCGAATGAAGATTCCGGAGTGCATGGTCAATTGTTAGAGCGGAGTGGGAATGACTTGTGACAGGTCACACCGAGGGTCTGACCTTTCACACAGCGAGTAGCTGAGGAACTCCACCACTCAAAGTCACCAGGGGCAATACAACACGACGAATGGATCGAGAGGAAGAGGAGAAACCTCTGAATTAGCAAATTCAAGAGTTTTCCTAATAAATATTGCACTGTTCATGTATATGTACATGTACATGTAGGTCTGTTTACACAAAACAAAACAATGAAACCCTCTGGTGTAACAGTAATTTACTAGTTTGAAACTACATGTACATATACTGGTATGTAAACCTCACAATAACAAATATGTTGAAACAAACAAACAAACAATGGAAAATAAAGCATCCCAACCATTTCAAAAGGATTGCAGAGAAATCGACAATAACAATGTTGCAAACTTGCAATGTCAATTCATCATATCGTCGCTGTTTTCACGAAGTGACGGTAGTGAAAAAAAATTGCATTCACTTTGCGTTACGATTTTCCTCACTACCGTCACTTCGTGAAAACAAGGACGATATGGTTTAGTCATTTATTTTCATTTGTTTGTTTGTACTTTTTCTCTTCTTTTTATCCACATCGGCAAACACGTACAATGTAGCTCAACCATGTATCTTTTCATAGGCATCATTGGATTTGGTATAAAATTGCAATTATCATAAAAGTTTAAAGAAGACTTGAGAAACTTTGTGTGCGGGCAAGCACTGAATCCAATGACCAGGGTAATAGTATATCTGTAAAGCGCTTAGAGACATTAAAGCGCCATATAAAAGCAGAATATTATTATTATTAAACATACGTGCGCTAATTGAGTATTTGATCATTTGCAGGAAATCATACAGAATGTCAAAGATTAAATTCATGACTTTTCCAAAACAGAAGAACACTAACATTGTAATACAAAGAAGTGTTTTGTGACAAATGCTTGAGCTGTCATTTCTTGACAATAAAACGTTGTATGGGCAAACAACAGTCTTGCTAGGTTGAGCAAGAATTCTTCCAAGGTATTTTAATAAGTTCTAATTTGGTTTAATCAATGTGGATTCTGAACACTATGAATGGGCCCACCATAGAGCGATAGCCCTCCCTTCCGAGCCTCGTTTGTGGGACCATTATCCCCCCGGGTTGGGGGCGAGCGAATTCAGCTGGCTGAAGAACAACTCTTGAGGAAAATCAATTTTTTTTTTCTTCTTCTTCTCTCTCTTTGTTCCACCACAGTGAAAGCCTGCGTTCCCTCAGGTCTTTAGTTTATAAAGCTTCTTAGCCAGAGAGCTGTACAAACAGGATCTCACTCATCCAGAACTTCAGAGTACGACTTAAATACCGTTTAAATATTCACTGCTGAGAGAATCGGGTCCGTATTTAGTCTGGAGCGCTAGCTACACATACATGTACTCACTTGATCCGCCCCTTACATCATGGTACCTTCATACAGTCAACCAAATAATTCATACATGTACCCCTTGTAAATTTAAAAAACTGCAAAAATATCAAATTTACAAGGGAGATGAATAATTTAGTTGTTAACTGTACATGTACATGTAATAATACATATAAAAGTAGGCCTACATATAAAAGTAGGCCTACTTAAAGATAAACTTAAGTTCTGGTAATGCGATTGCATTGTGAAAGAAAAGGTGTGGAATGGATCAGAAAAGTTGATCATATACATGTAGCATGTAAGAAATGGTGTGTAATGCAAAGTTCTGGAGTCATCAAAATCATCATAAATTTGGCAGAGTCTTGGTAAAATAACAATCACTTACACAGAAAGATGTATATGGGACAACATACATGGTGTCGGGGCTAGTACTACCCTGATTTCCCTATCTTTCAATGCTCATTACTCAGCCAGTATACATTTTCTTCCAAAATTGATTGGCACATGACATTTATTTGTAATCTTGAACATTCAGTGTAAGTTTCGTTAGATTCTGTGAGAATTCATTTTCTTTTTTTACCAGAACTCAAGTTTATCTTTAATATCATTATCATATTGGTTAGGTGGGACTAGCCCTTGGGGCTTGCATAAAACATAACTAAAAAAAGGAGAGTGGCATTTGTGAGTTCTCAAGACAGGGACAAGAGGATGATCTACCAACGAAACTCTCAAACAACTTCTGTACATAAAATGACCCCTCCTCCCCCCCCCCCCCCCCCCTCTACTCCCCCTTCCCTCACCACCCATTTGGTCAGTGCACTGAATTAAGTGTATAGAATTCCTGAAACTGCTCGCCAAAGTCTCCAGTTTGGCTGAAACGCAGCCCCCCAAAAAACACACTTTGATTCTGTAACATACACAGTACAAAAAGAAATGTACGTCACATTTTCTGACATGACCAAATAGAGAATAAGGAAGTCACTTTCATCATCAGGCATTCCTATCCCATTCCTTTCAATCGCTGATGATTTCCTCTTATTGGACATTCCCTTCCAAAAAAAGAAATTGTATGGAAACAAAGAGTCACTTTGTTTTCAGAAATTTAAATAGAATTTTGGTATAAAATTGAATTAAAAGACATCCCTATTAAGAAAGTATAAATTTGTATAGAAAAATAAAAGAGCACTTGTATTTTGTAATGAAATAATTGGTATTCAAACTTGTTAAATACAATTGATGGATTTCATTTCTCTCCCTACATGACATTTTAACTTATATTTAATATCTCTTTGACAAGTGTAACTATTGAAAAAGAGCAGAAAATATTTACAAATTTCAGTAATACAGGATGTACATATACTACATATGTACATGTACATACAATGTATGTTTGTGTGTATTTTTTTCTTACATGCACATGGTGTACCGGTAAGTGTTTTTATTCATTTTCATTCCCCCTCCCCTACTTTTATTGAGGGGGGAGGGGGAGTGGAGTATCGTGATTGATTGGGGGTCACTGCCCAGAATGTTTATCTGCATGTCATCAACAAAGGGAATAAAATCCAATTCTTGAATATAAATACCCTTTAAAAACTACTTTTGACAATAATTGCACAAACACATGAAATTCAATTATCTATGCTAGTGAATGATCATTGCATCCAATGTAATTGAGCAATTTAGCAATAGTTTCCTTAGTGTGGAATTTTAATCCAAAATGTGAAGAAGAAAAAAACAAGGAAATTGGCCTAGAATGAAGTATTAGAGGATTACAACCAAAGAATGAGTCAGTGACTCAGTGGATTGCACAGTATCCTACTAAATAGTAATCTCTTCAAGTATGCTATTACATTAATTGTTTTTTGTTGAAAGAATGATGGGCGTACTGGAGAAGAAAGTGATAGTGTTGCCAATTTAAAGACGAGAAGTTGATTCCATCATCCCTATGAGTATGATAGAATGAGTTTTTCCTCAGTGAGCAAATGTCTAAAACTCTATATAATGCATGAGCAATATGTGAGTCCCAATAAATACAACTGTACTACCTTAAAAAAAGAACTACATTGAACATAGAATTTGTAGTATGCAAAGAGAATTACACAGAACTAACATAGGAAAAAAAACATCAAAGTGTGTGGAACAAAAGAGAACAATCCAAGAAAGTAGTTCACTATTTTGTACCTTACCATAGAATGCAACATTCTTTCTAAGAGTTCAACTCAAAACATGGATTCATCATTGATCAGAATGTTAACATTTTCACTTAACAATACATTCTTAAATAAATAAACCATATTCACTATTTTGCTTGAAGTGAACCCAGGGTTTTTCATGTATGTTATCTTCAAAATCAAATCATTTTCTCACAGTACGATATCAATCTTTGCACTCCTATTCTAATGAATGTGCAAACTTAGGAATTGTCAAAATCAAATAGCCCGAAGCCTTTTCTTTCTAGCTTTCTTCAGACGGTAAACAGCAAGAAAAAAAGAGGTCTGTATGAAAAGGCAGCCATTTAATAGACTGTCAAAAGGCTACACTGTATATTTACATGTACAATGTACAATGACAGTCTCCATTCCAGGCTACATACATGTATATATGAATTTTCATACTGTCTCAAAACACACAATACAATGAAGATAAATTCAACCAAGCCTGGCAGGAGTAGACTACATGTACAATATGTGAAGCCATACTGTACACGTACACATGTACATGTACAGCTGTACAGACTTTGTTCTCTCTCTCTCTCTCTCTCTTTCACTTTCTCTTTCTTTCTCTCTCTCTCTCTCTCTCTCTCTCTTTCTCTTTCCTTTTCCCTTTCTCTTCCTCCCTCTCTATCTCTTTCTCTTCCTCTCTCTCTCTCTCTCTCTCTCTCCCTCTCTCTCTCACATCAAGTGGCAGAAGGATAGAATAGATGCACTCAGAACTCAATTAGAATTGAATTATTTCCATTGAGAAAGTACAAAAACATCCCCACCGTAGAGCCTGCCAAGCAATTTATATACTCGGTTGAAAGAACAACAGATACAACGCCTGGTCCACAAAGGTCCAAAAATGGCTTCTTTCTATTTTGGGATATCTTCACCAACAACAAAAACAGGCCAGATAAATGTTTACACACTGCCAATGTTTAAGCAAAGCATTTGGCCGACTGCAAGTAAATATAACAAACCCCTTCAAAGCTCCAAGTCAGACTAAGATAAGCTATGGCAAGGAAATGGACATTGTAGATTTCAGTCAGTTTTATTTTTACCATCAGTCTTTATCAGAATAAGAAAAATATAAGCTGTGTAACATTTAGTCTAAGGGTGCGTTTAATCGACACTTTTTCACCCTAGAATCACGGTTTCTAAAGACGTTTAGTTTAAAACGCAATGCGTTCAAGCGATTTTTTCGTCGGTCGTAAAAATATACGTGTTTGAAAACACAAACATGAAACGCTGAAAAAGATGCGTTTTGTATCATGATTCAAAAGAATCACGGTCGCTAAAATTCGATTGAACGGACGGAGTTCTCAATCATGATTGTATGACGAAGCCTCTTCCGGTTTGGGAAAAACCGCGCGCCCGCTTTGCATGCAATTTGCGTTCACTATACCATCGTGGCCTGTTCCGTTATGTTATTCCTTGTTTTTCCTTCTATCATTTTCTCTTTCTGTCTTGTTATTCTTTGTTTCTTCCTTCTATCATCTTCTCTTATGTTATTCTTTGTTTTTATAATTCTATCACTTTCTCTTATGTTATTCTTTGTTTTAATCATTCTGTTACTTTCTCTTTCTATCTTTCCTTATGTTATTCTTTGATTCTTCCTTCTTTCACCTTCTCTTATGTTATTCTTTGTTTTAATCATTCTATCACTTTCTCTTTCTGTTCTTCCTTATGTCATTCTTTGTTCCTTCCTTTTTTCACATTCTCTTCCTTCTATTTTTATGTTATTCTTTGTTTTTTCCTTCTATTACCTTCTCTTTTGTTATTCTTTGTTTCTTCCTTCTATTCTTATGTTATGCTTTGTTTTTTCCTTCTATCACCTTTTATGTAATTCTTTGTTTTAAGCATTCTATCACTCTCTCTTTCTGTCTTTCCTTATGTTATTCTTCGATTCTTCCTTCTTTCACCTTCTCTTATGTTATTCTTTGTTTTAATCATTCTATCGACTTTATCTTTGTTTCTTCCTTCTATCACCTTCTCATTCTTTGTCTTATTATTGCGATCTATGCTCAAAACAGCAGTCGACAGTCGGCCGTAAACAATTCCAGAAAGCGCGTGCCGAAGTTCCTGGGCCATACTGCGCAGTGTGATGCGCAGTGGTTTGGCTCGCAATGAGCTAGAATCAGCGTTGATGAAAAATCGCTTGAACGCAAACCGCAGTGACCTTGCTTTTTGCAACGGCGTTTTGAATTGTGATTCATGTTTGTGATTCTAGCTTCGAAAATTCGATTGAACGCACCCTTAGAAACACAAATTTAATGCATAGTTGTCCTTATAATATATTGATCAGTGTCACCCATTTTCATATTTTAATGTGTCACCAATTTTACAAATACAACAAATAAGATTTAAAGGCAAATAATTTGTTGCTGTATGTGTGTTCGAGGGGAGGGGCCAAACACATGCATCAATCTCAGGAAGAATTCATGCCAGAGGACACGATCTGTGCCCCCTCCCCCCCCCAAAAAAAAAAAAAATAATAATAATAATAATAATAATAATAATAATAATAATAATAATAATAATTTAAAAAAAAAATAATAATAATAATAATAATAAATTAAATAAATAAATAAAGAAATAAATAAAAAATCAAAAAAATCCACCACTATGCATTTTGAAAATGGGCCCATGAGGTACATGTAGATGTACTATGAGCATCCATCACCAAACATAGAGCAACATTTCATAATGCGCCATTCATGATCACCCAGCGAGCCACAACACGATTGTTGATGTTGACAACCAATGAAAACATCCTCGCTGACATGATGATGCTCACTCTGCAGCGATCCACACAATACACCTGACCCCAATGACCTACCCAAGTGCAATCAATACACTGCAACTACCTAATTGCACCTGCCTTCTTCTCAATTTCTATATCAAATGGTCACTTCTCTGCCTCAGAATTTTAACCACAAAATAAGAATATTTGATCATTGTATGAGAACAGAGAGATCCAATTTCGGCTATTAATCAGGGTTCGCTTATTCAATTGTAAACAGCGTGTACTTGTTGAGATGCACAGGGTAATGTAGCAGAGGATACTGTACATGTAGGAGAGCAACCATTGGCCATTGATAGTATTTGATTGGAATAACCTTCTTTTTCTAGAGATTGAATAAAAGTAGGAAAGAGGCCTTACAAATGAAGAGGACAGACTGGTGTAGTGTACAACATGTACATGTATGTAAGCTATAAAGTATTAACATAAATGTAATCATTAGCATATTTTAGCTGGGACGCAATTAGCATTAAAAAAACATGTACCGGTAGGCATACAATAATGATTGTCTACTGTAGTTTGCAGTTCACGCTCGAATGTAAGTTACTGTACAGGCTAATCATGTCATCTGCTGAAAGCCAGAAGGTTTAAGGGTGTATACATGTATATTGAAGTAATGTAACTTTGATAAATTACATGAGTTAATACCCTTTTGACTCTTCACAGACAATGTTTGCACAAAGAAATTAAAGAGGCACTGTTACAGGGTTTCAATATAAAATGAAAGTATAACATATCTCAGGCTTGCACAAAAAGTCTTCTAAAATCTTCTTTGAAGATTTCAAGCAACAACAAAAAAGATGGAGGAGGGGGGGGGGGGGGTAACATGGTATTTAAAAGGTAGATGTAGAAGGGTGTTAACTCTGTGTTACAGGTGTGAGGTAAAACTTCTGGCTTCCAGCAGATACATACATGTACATGGAATAGGAAGAATTTGCCTCTTGTATTTCTTTGTTATCCTTGCCTGTTTGGCCAACACAAAATATGACACAAATACCTTTAGCTCTCTCATACTTGTGTCTACAAGGCATTTACATGTAGTGCTCTGCTCACTATTCATTGCTGACTGATTGCCATCAACCGATTTAGGTGGATTCTTTGGTTCATAAAACCAGACAAAATAATGGCCAATAAAGAGGAATACAAACCTTTATATTCCATTAATTTTTAACATCAAATAAAGAAATACCGGTAGTTGAAATTAAATAACATTGCAATATCACGCACTACTTATCCTATGCAGCCATCTAACTTTAAAATTCTAAAGGAAACTGTGCACAAGAAAGGATGGGAGGGGCGTGAGAAAACTCTAACAGGAATTCATCCATAAAAGTTGTTAAAACCCATGTAATAAACAAAAGGCCTAATGCTGCTATTGTAAGAATATTGGGAGTAGGCTGGATTTGGGGTTTTGGAATAAAAACAGTTTCATGGACCAGTGCATTGAGAGTTTGTCCTCCATGTATATGACCCTGTTTGCATGTACCGCAAATCTGCAACGCAACTTGCAGTTCTGTAGGCCTAAGGGTCTACATACATAATGGTATACATGTACATGTACTACACAACTTCTCTGGGTGCGTTTATTGGGTCTTGCCACTAGATATGTACATATCGTACCCCACTATCATACCCCACTATCGAACCCCACTATAAAACGAAAGTGATTTGCGGGATGTCGCCTTTATCGTCTCTTCACGATTCAAAATAAAGGCCTTGTGTCTGCCCAGCTGTTTTGCGCCGTTTGACCAGGGAAGCAGACAGTTTCTCGGAGGTCAACTACACATGGCGCGCGCTAGCCTCCGAACCAGAAATTAACCTGGGTGGTCCGATTTGTATGTGGGTTTCACCTGTATTCACCTGTATTCACCTGTCTTTTCGGGCTCCATCGTAAGACAATGTCTTGTAATGCCCTCCCATAGTTCATCAGTACACCACTGCAAAGAGTTTGTTCCTTAATACAATAGATCCATTGCTTTGCGTTTATCATCTCTCAGAAACGTGATTCTGGCTGTATGTCACATTCAAAACACACCTTTTTGCGTCTTTAGATATGCCCATACTATGTATGTAAACATGTTTACAACCCTAATGACTATTGGCAGCATAAATAATTACATAATTTATGAGTATGCCAGGGCAGGGCTACATTACAGTATACATTGTAGCCTGTATCTTTATAGAGTTTCTTGACATGGACATTGAAAAAGTACGTTCTTAAATTATACACAAAAAATCATTAAAAAGTGATACATATTTCTTATGGCATTGAAAAACGTTGCAAGCATTACGTAAAATGGAGGCCTTTATCACCAAAGAAGATGGACTGTATATTACAGTGAACAAGTACAGTGTACATTGTTGTAGCATATTATTTTGTAAATACCGGTAGTCTATTCTTGTGATCAAATTCTCATAAAATTTACAAGGCATACATGTACTTGAAAGTTGAAACTACATGTAGGTCTTGAAAGTTGAAACTAGTTCTTGAAACTATCCTACAGACTTGAAGATGAGCTTGGTTGTCGAGACTGACTCAAGGTCTACATGTACATTTGTACAGAGCCTTATCATTCTGCAATCTTTCAAATACATTGCAACTAGCACAGAAATGCCAGAATCAGTCTGGGATCTCAAGACTCCCTACAAAGGAATGTGGTTGTTTGTTTGTTGATGCAGCTTTGATCAGTCTGCAAATCAGAAACTTGTCCATTCAAGAGGATGATTCATTCCAACATGTAGGCCTACATGTACATACAAATGGTCCTCATATTGTTTAAGAAAATCACTTTACCTGAAAGAAAATATGTTGCCCAAAAGCCAGAAGGTAAGAATACTCCCAACCCACACAAAAAAAAGGTAAATACCGGTACATGTACATGTACCAATAACTACATGCATACAAATACATTTATTTTTTACTTTAAAGGTAATACAAATTTTGAAAAAATTGCTGGATAGTGATGCTTTACAATTTTGATATATTTGGATGCCCCTTTGTGGCGCATTGACAGCTAGCACCCAGACTGTTGATATTTTCTCTTCCAAAAATACTGCGGCCTTTGAGCCGGCAAATACGGTACCTTTAAGACTTTTAGACTTGACTCACAAAGTGCACCTACAAATAGGCTACGTTTTAACCACATGTTTTCATCACTTACTAAAGGAACATTTCTTTCTTTCTGAAGCATACAGAATCAATGGGTGGCTAGCTGGCTATGCAATGGGATGTACAGTACACCAGGGGCTGTCAACAAGTCTACAAAACCTGGTAAATGGGATTGTTTTTCAGCTGACATCATTTGAAATTCAATCTCAAGAGAAATAAAATTCAGGCATACCTGGAGCCAACAGTGCGTGACCTCTAAACCCTGTAGACTACCCTCCTCTAGCTTGCAGACCCCAAGATTGAGCAAGAAAGTGAACATTTATTGGAAGAAATAATCTCTATAAACTATAGATCTTCATCTCATATTATAGCCAAAGTTACATTTCAAACAGTAATCACCATACTCAATATTTGTGTAACCAATTTACGGAGATGAAAATGATGACTGCCCTTGATGGTTCTATTCTCTAAAATCAACAAATTATTGCCTTTTCCAGAATTTGACTTGAAGTGTGGAATAAAGACCATGTCAAGTTCTTGACCAACTCATCCTCCCTGGAGATTGCAGTCTCCAGAGGTCATAGGTCATTTAGAGATAGACAGATGTAATGGAGAACAGTGTGTATGTATGCATGTGTACAGTACATGTACGTGTATTCAAATTCATTCTCTGTTTCAATTTTATGTTAGATTTCTTTGAAAAAACAACAAAATACACATGTACAGTGTACATTTTACATGTACAGTACTTTACGGGCACCATCTATACTTCTCTACATGAAAAGTTAGTTATAATAATTTAGTTGCTGTACATTGTTAAAAAGCATAATGGATTCAACTTGATGCGCATGATGAAGGAGGATAGGTGCTGATGACAAATTAATCCACATAATAAATACGGTAGGTGGCATAGTATGCAGGATGCATGGAGGATAGCTCTTCATGTACAGTGTACATGTGTATGGAGGATAGCTCTTCATTGAAAGTTTGACTGACAACAGGTGTTTTACGACCCCCAGGAAAGACATTTGTATGTCGATTCACACTCGTCTTCAATGCAATGATCGATGGCACCAGTACATTCCCACAATGACTTACTGAAATTCTATTATGCCTTTTTCACCTAAAAATAAGCTGAATCCTGCTCTGCAGTTCATGCATCCACTGCATGTACATGTACATTAGTTACAGTAACTATAAAACAGGCCTGCTATAAAATTAATCTTCTTTAATACTACCCAAAGTGTACAAGATTTAATGGAAACACATGTACATATGCATGACATGTACATCTGTACATGTACATTTCAAAGTTGCAATGCATTAATTGCACCAAGCCGATCTGATTATAGCAATACACAAACTGTACAAATACAATTCCCATAGAAAATGGACAAAGGCAACTTTTGGATTGAAAATCTGACCATTCACAATCAAACAAGGTTGATTTTCTGATCAATGAGACCACCCAAAACCACAATTTGGTCAAAAACTTTGTTTAAGTGAAATGAAAATGAAAAGTTCAGATTTACACCAAGTCTCTGTATCGTGTTTGCACTTTGCAAATTTGAAGGTCTATGCACAAAATATGTGTAAATAGAGAGCTCTACCATTCCATCAATACAATTGTACAATTATCTCTCAAGAGAGTTGGGGTAAAGAGTGGATAATAATATGAACAAATCTGTTTTTTGTTCCTACATATTCAGGTACTGTACTGTACATGTAAGCCTACAGATTTTTATCTGCATTTTTTATTTGATTTACATGCAAGAACTTTTTTAATATAAACTTTGCACCATTTCTATTTAAGTTTGTGAGGGTGCAGTACCGGTATATATTATTTCTAATTTGTTGAATGGTTATCACATCTGTATATGAGTGTTTCAGAATGGAGAATACAATCACACAATGGCCATTTCTGAAATCAAGGTTTGTGCAATTTTATATTGTAATGCTTCTATTATAATACAGGCAATAATGAAACATGTAATGATAGTAGGCTTGGTCACATCTATCACGAGTTCATAACTGCAACAATATTAAAATTGGTCCATATTTGAAAGGAAATGGATCAGAGAAAACCTGTGCTGAAGGCCAGGCTCATGAGCATGATCTTGTATGTAAGCTCCAATAACTTTCCTACACGTACATGTGTACATATTATGGTCTAATTTTGTAAATTAATTGCAATGACGAACCTTCGTCATTGCCTTGTTTTCGTTCACATTCTTCTTATTAATATTCTTACTTCTTCCTCCTCCTCTTCTTCTTGTCGTCCGGAATCCCATTCGTTTTGCACGTAGTGCTTGTTATTCCTAGTTAGGTGCTTTCCTCATGTCCTTTTCCTTTCAAATTTCATAGGCATAGTCTCTAACATCTCATCAAGGTCACTACATTCTTCGATTCTCGAAATCACTCATGCATAACCGTCCAGGCGCCATTTTGTCCGTTTCTGGTTCATTTTAAGGCCTTTCTTTCTTTCTTCCTGTCTCCACTATCCTAGATCCTACATCCTTCTAACAAATTCCTCTAGATAGTCTAAGAAATGTTCTTTAATCTGCGACAAATAACCTGCCCTTCAAAATGCCACTTTCGTACTCAAAATTTAAATCTGAAACCGACTCCGTCAAAAATCTCTCAAATTCTTGAAAAATTGACCCCTAAATAATCTAAAACTGCCATAACTTTCACATATAAATTCCGTTTTGTATTTAAATCTTACAGTATCTTCATCTCACAATTGCACATAGCCATGCCAAATTTCACGCTCCAATGACTTTGCAAAACATAAATAGCGCCCTCTAAAGTTCTGGGAATTGGCTTTCTTTCTGTGGCCGTATCTCCATTATGGCTTGGCAGACCCGTACCCTTTTTTGGATTTAGATACTTGAAGATATGCCCTTTCCAGCCATATACAAAATTATATACCCTATCACTGACCAACTTTGCGAAAATTGCCCTCCAAATTCGCCATTTTCAAGAAAATTCCGAAATAACTTCAACTTGCTCTAAAATGGCGATCTTTATACCTACGTCGTTGAAACTTGGCAGACACATGTATCCATATACGTGACAACTGTCTGCCAAGTTTGGTAAATTTTAATAACGTCAGCGCAAAGTTATCGCCAAAAATGATGAATTTGCTATGCATTACGTAATAGCGCCTTTAATGCGTGCAGTACATTGCGTGCAGATGACAATGGTGTCAAACTGACCGCAATGAAGTGCCCTTTCGAATGATACCAAGTATGGTATATGTTTACACAGAAAATTGTGAGTAAATCGCATTTGAACAAGGGTCACTATACGAATTCCGCCCGATTATAACACTTATCGGCGATGACGTCATTTTTCAGACTACTTTTTGCCCCCTAAACATCCTTTTTTTTCGTTGAAAATTTGCAATGACATTCCGAGATGCAATACGCAGGGCACCTCGTGGCCGGATTTTTAAAAGTAGTCAAGGGGGCCATTTAAGACGCCATTTTGTCCTTTAAATCTATTTTACATCACATGTTTTGATAGGATTATCATAGAAAAAAAGAGAGTAGTTTACAATAACAACCATGAAATTCTCTTTCCAATGATACCATATACGGCCCATAAAGAGACATAAAGAGAGAGAGAAAAAACAATTTAACTCCGGTCATAATACAGATCCTGTACGTTTTCCGCCCATGCATTACACGCATTGTCTATGGGGCAAATCGGGTTCACGCTTTTGACCCCTAGAACGAGCTTGATTGATTTGACGAACATGCAACTAATCCCATTTGTTTTTGCACGCAGTGCTTGCGAGCCCTTTCTAGGTTCTTTCCCCTATCCCAATTTCTTTCAAACTTCGTAGGCATAGTCACTACCATCCCATGAAGGTCACTGTTGAGGCCTTTCTTTCGCCCTACCTGTCTCCAATATTACAGAAGCTAAAGACTTCGTACAAATTGCTCTGGATAGTCCGAGAGAAGCTCTTTCGTTCGACACGTAGAAACACGGCGTCATTGCACGCACATCGTTGTGACACGATTGCATTTCTAGTTACAATTCATCTTATTCTACTGGGAGGCTTTACCTGCAGTCATCAAGATTTTAAAAATATCATCATGTTCTGTGAAGATAAAATCTACTACTGCAGCATCAATTAATATACAGATTTAATTTACTCATTTACCAAAAATACGGCAGTGCTTAGGAAAGAAAAACAGAAGAAAATTGCACTAAAAATGATGAAAAATTTGGACAGGCTATAGGATCAGGGGGTGTTTCACAAAGATCCCAAGTCGAACTTACAGTAACTCTAAGTTGGACTTAAATATTATTGAGAGCCATTTGTAGCCTTGAAATAAAATATATTCAAAAGCAAAAATTCAAGCATAATTTTAGACTTTTTAAAAATTCCACATCAAGAACATGAAATCTCCTTGATAATAGAAAATATGAATGATTTGAATCAACATTTTATGCATTTTAAATCAACTTTTACAAAATATTTTCATAGATGCTAACAGCTCTCCATAATTGTGAAGTCCAACTTATACCCTTTTCACATCTATTTTTCTTAACCCCGGACTACCCTTAACCCCATACTATCCTTAACCCCATACTATTTTTTTTGCTGTTCACATCTATTTTCTTAACCCCGGACTATGTGCTTAGCCGGGGTTAAGAAATTTCACGCGATTCACACTACGTTCGCCTTAGCCCCGGACTATTCGATAGCTCATGAATATTAATATACAGTACGGTACGTAATAATTTTAGCTCGCTCGTGTTGTGTTATCCAGCCTTGCGCAAAGCGTTTTCCCTTTATTATTTTACCGCTACAAATCAATTACCCATTTTTTCATCCAATTCACTTGATAAATTTACCTACGTAAATATGACTGATAATGATAAATGCAATAAAAAATTATGAGCTACATGTTCTTTCACTATTTTTTTAAATCAATTTTATAATAAAGATTTTTTCATAATGACCTCTGCCTCGTAAAAGACTAAACGTCAATACAGAGAGCATGCATGCGTAACGTGAACTGCATGCATAGCGCGCGATAAATGCAAATTCACGACCACACGACCACCCTGTCTGTGATTGGCTGTTGCTTAGCCCCGCTTCTCCTTAGCCCGGTTCGGATTCACACTACGCAGCTTAGCACCACAATTGCCCGGCTAACCCCGCAATTGCCCGGCTAACCCTGCTATTTTGCAGGGCCAGATAGTCCCGTACTATTTGTGGGGTTAGCCCACTTTGGCAAAACGTAATGTGAACAGAAAGCCGGCTAAAATTACCCCGGGTAATTGGTGGGGCTAAGGAAGGAATTGGTGGGGCTAAGAGCCCCCTTAGCCCCACCTATTTCCCGGGGTTAAGCAATATTTGGTAGATGTGAAAAGGGTATACGAGATAAGTTCAACTTAGGATCTTTGTGAAACACCCCACAGACATACAGTACATATGATATTTATTTATTTATTTATTTATTTATTATTTCTAATCTTTTGTCAGGATAGCCCATTCACCAATAATGTATACATGTACAGTCATTACAGTGTACATTTGTAAAAGTACAATTTGTAAAATATTCATAACACTCAGTGTGATGATTGAATTCACAACCAACTGTGAGCAACGATGATGTCTGATAAATGTAAACTAGTCCAAACTTCCTCATGAATGATCAAAACGATGTTAATTCAATATTTGCGGCTTAAAGCAAATACTACCAGTACATGTAGGACTCCCTACATATTAGTCATGTACATGTATGTGGGTTTTTCATAATTATCTGTCAATATTTGAATAGTTTTCACAAAGGATCCATTTTCACCAGTCATTAATATCCTATGACACATGAACTCATACAGTACAGGCAGATCTACGTTATTGCAAATCATCGATTGTACATGTAGCTCCTGGGGTATCGTGCCGCTGGGAGACGCGCGGCCCCTGGGACTTTATAGCCCCCTGTGAAGAGGTCAGGACTTGACATACATAAAATAAAGTAAACATACATACTGTACGATCTCAGAGAGGTCATAGAAAGGTGACTGATAGAATATGAATAGTACCAAACATAACATCGCCGTAGAGAAGTAAACAATGCCAACCTTGAATTATTTTTCTTTCATTTCACTATCTTTTTATATTTATTAAAGTCAATGAATTTCTGACAAATGAAATTTCCCACAGCAAAGATTTTATTTCTCATTTCCATATGGCCTACGTGTACAGTGTACGTGTAATGTAAGTCATTTGTGCTTTATGAGAAATACATTGGACCACATTACTGCTCGAAATTTTTTACTCATTCTCTCCCGTCTTACACACTCTCTCTCTCTCTCTCTCTCCCTTCTTCTTCTTCTTCACAATAATCTGCCTCCTTCAATACTGAAGATTCTTGCAGATGCCGTATACTCGGCCCGATTGGGGTGTGCAGGTGGACCATTACACCGGGGTTTCCCCCTACTCTTATACGAATAGTGCAATGGGTTCTTAACGTGCAAGGGTGGTGACTCTCCTGTACACAGGGCCTCCATTTAACGTCCTATCCGAGGGACGGAGTGTTTTCCACTTGACATAACCTGCGTCTATGAACAAGGGAAGGGGCACGTTAACACACAACGCAGACTTCAGTCATCCGCCTGGGTGGGAGTCGAACCCGGGATCTTTGGTTCGACAGGCAGACGCTTTACCGACTGAGCCAACTCGCCTCCTTTCTCTCTCTCTTTCTCAGACATGTCTACATTAATTGAGTGTGTGTAACAGTGGTTTTAAAAGTAAAAGCAAAAATACCGGTAATCAATTCATTCATTCAGATCTGAAAATATATATACATGTACCTGGGAAGAACCTGCAACTCCACTATAAAAAAATACACATTTTAGATTTAAACCTTAAAAATGTACATGTACAATGTAGTTGATTTATAAGTATGGCCAAATTAAGATCCCTACTTGACCTACATGTACATGTACATGTATGTAGTCACCTCTCCTAAGTGTCATAATTTCCATCAGTGCTGCTAACACTAGGGACTTTTCGATTTGCACGTTCACTTGTGGAATGCGACGTACATGTATACGATCATTTTTTAAGCAGTGCCTATGTGCATCGACGAGCTCATTGTTCGTAGCAGAATTCTCCATAAACTGAACACATTTTATATACAAATGTATGCAGCGCCAATCTGTTGTAGCATAAATATCAAGTACACTACAGTTCCATGCTCTGAATTTGGTGTTGGATCTTTCGTGCGAGCGCAAACATGACGTCACTGAGCGAGCACTGTCGTCGAGTGAAATAAAAAAGGTAAAGAACAACGGTCAACGTGCCTCGTCAACACTGCATAAGAAATGACCGCAAACGTAGCAGTTCACTAGTAAACGTGCAAATCGAAAAGTCCCTACTGATACCCTCGTAGAGTATCGCAGATTATAGTTTTTCAATACCATTCTCCACCTAATGGCTATCCGCAGCCATCCCCAACCATCTTTCTTTCTGCGCTAATGTACAGTGTACAGTACGTGTCATTTTGCAACGGGCATGTCTTATTTCATCACTGTTAAGTTATGAGTAAATTCTATGGAGTGGGAATGAGAAACCAACGCATGAGACGGAATGAAGCATACCAGGTAGCAGTGTGAAAGTTCACTTAGTGTGTACACCTCTCCTGTCTTCATTGATGCAATCCATCCATTCTTCCCGTCGTCAGTCCCTCTTTTCCCTTCCTTCCCCACTTTGTTCTGCTGATCATCTTATCACAATGATGCTAGATTTTAGTGCGTTTATATCGGTTTACTCGCACACTATGAATATGCAAGCGTGCACGTACATGTACATGTAGAACTGATTAACACACTAAAATTTAGCATTCTGCATTGCACATCTCAGTGGTGCACTACGCACTCAATATTATAGGTAACAATAATGCAATTAAAATTTCTATGTTATTGTTAACTCGTTATTGATATCACGTTTTATCAAACAGGGATCTGGAACCAACAGGTCACCAACACGGATATCACTGCTTTAAAGGGGCTGTTCCTGTGGCCCTTGGGGCCAATTGGTATAATACGACTACAGACAACGCGACCGCAGTATTCATGTGCGTGCAACATACGCGAAACAGAAGCTTGAGAACTTTGGTCTGTTTCGCGCCCTTTCTTGAACGCTAGCACGCGCCGACCCAGTTCATCTCTTGAACATGTAGAACTCTTTACCATTTTACGAGAATGTTACTTACCGAAACTTTATGTCCCTTTGGTAAAATGGCAGTGACTGAAAAGTTTGTTGATTGTTGTAATAATCTTTTATCAAATACAGAGTGCCAATCCTCTGAAGTTCTCTTCACAGTTGAGTTTGAGGGACTACCAGACAGATCAGAGTCATACGATATGCTCTGACTCAGCTGTCTCTCCACGACCGTCTCACGCTCACCGAAGCCGTACTCCTCCCAATCCTCATCCTCAATCTCTTCTACAATCACATCGTCTTCGTAAGTTGCAAAGTCTGTGGCAAACTGTCCCCTTGGGGCATAATTCCCAGCTGAATCCCTAGCATCATATGCAGTTCTGCCTCTGCTGAGGGATTGGATACCACCATACAGGCGCGTATTCCTAGGCTGCATCGACGAGCTGCCTCCACCGAGGTACTGAGGTGTACCCAGGCCGACGCGTCTCCGTCGCGAAGCCGCCGCCGAGCCATGCCACTGAGGGTTGTAATTCGGACGAGATGCCATCTCGACGCCTCGATTACTCCACTATATTTTCACGTTGCTCGTCTCACTATAAAAATTCCATGTCTTACCACTGTAATAACTATCACTCAAGGAAAGTATTCATGGTGTTAAATCATTCTGTAATCATCCAACTACTAATAAGAAGTGATTTAGCATCCATGTTTATATTGAAGTTAGCACCGAAATGGGAGCCGCCGCATCTTCGTTGCTATAACACTAGATTCTGCATCGCGCATCGGCGTCTCTCGTCGTTTGGTCGTGATAGTTCTGATACCTGGTTTGGTATCCTTTCTGATGAAAACTAAACCCTTGTCTAATGCAGAGTAGACCGTAGCAAACTATGTCTGAAAATCCACGATTTTTTTTGATTTTTTAGAAATCCTTTTCTTTTATCAGCTGAGCGTAAACATACATTTACTACAACTAGTTTATGACCTTTCATTAGGGGCCACATCGAACCCAAGCCAAGCTCTTCAGTTCAGTGACAGGTGAATCGCTTCAATGCATTACCGTATACATACACGCCATAATATGCGATGCATGCAGTATTATGCATCAAAGATTTTGTGTTACCGCCGCAAGATGACGCCATACCTTAACACATAAAATACCGAGCGAGCGACAGAAACTTTTGACTACACTATAACTGTGTATTCCAAAATGGAAAACTTTCCTTGCCCGCGCCTGTCGCCAAATTTCCTTTTAGTACTTGTGTATTAAGATGTTACATGATGACTTATTACTTTTTTTGTAAGAGGTGAACTCACCTCTTACAAAATGAAGAAAATAAACAAGATTCGAAAAAAGGATTGAAAATAAGAAGCGAAAAGAACAAGAATCTGTCATTAAAATTGATGGGGAATTATCGGGAATTATGTCATGATAAGATGGCCATCGCTGATGAATTCAATTCTTATTTCACAAATGTGGCTGCCAAATTAGTAGACAAACTCCCCCCTTCCAAAGACTTTTTCAGCGCAGACAATGATTGTATTCGTGACTTTTACGAAAGAAAAGGTGTACGTGAAAACAGCTTCGAGTTATTACCAATCAGTGAACAATTTGTTTTCAAAGAGTTACGTAAGTTGAATGTATCAAAAAGTACTTGGTTAGACTTGATTCCAGCTAGATTTCTAAAAGATGGTGCGAAGGTTTTATTTAAGCCTCTAAGTTACTTAATGAACCTATCTATCTTGACGAGTACTTTTCCAGAGGATATGAAAATAGCAAAAGTGACTCCACTTTATAAAAAGAAAGATAAAACTGATGTTAGCAACTATAGACCTATTAGTGTTTTAAGCGTAGCATCAAAGATTCTAGAAAAATCGGTCTGTGTTCAAATTGAAAGATACTTCAAAGAAAATGATATAATTTATGAATTTCAATCTCGTTTTCGACATGATTATTCGACTGAAACATGTCCAATTCATTTGACTGATTATTTGAGGAGAGAAACTACCCAAGGGCGCTTTGTTGGTATGGTGCTCCTTGATCTGCAAAAAGCTTTTGATACAGTTAATCATTGCGTCTTATTGAAGAAGTTACAACTAATGGGTTTTGATAAGGCAAGTTTAGATTGGTTCAGATCCTACTTATCTAATCGGCACCAAGTAGTGGCCATTCATGATATTCGTTCCAAACTAATGCCTATAACATGCGGTGTTCCTCAGGGAAGTATTTTAGGCCCAATTCTATTTTCAAGTTATATAAATGATATGTGTATTTGTATAAAAGACTTCAAACTATTTGTACGCAGATGACAACGTACTACTCTATTCAAATCCTGATCCTAAATATATTGAGGAAAAGCTCAGTGAACAGCTGTCTACGTGTGTCGATTGGATGACTGATAATAAGCTTTCTTTACACTTGGGAAAAACAGAAAGCATTTTATTTTGTTCTAAAAGTAGTTCTAAAAAGTCATTTGAATTCAAAGTGACACACAATAATCAAGCAATCAAGAGAAAAGAGTCTGTGAAGTATTTAGGCATTGAGTTGGCTAGCGCAATTTCATTTTCATCTTTAGTAGAATCAGTTGTAAAAAAAGCAAATTCTCGTCTGAAATTTTTGTACAGATATCAAAGTTGTATGGATTTAAAAGCAAGACGTACACTCTGTTTTGCTCTTATTCAATGTTTATTTGACTATGCTAACCCTGCATGGTATAGTAACATAAACAAGTCAGATCAAAAGAAGTTGAAGATTATACAGAACAAAATGGTGAGATTTATCAACTGTTCTGGTCCAAGAACTCATGTTGGCTACAGCGAACTTTCTAAAGCTGGTTTTCTTGAAGTCGACCAAAGATCAAAACAACTCGTATTGCATCACGTGCATAAAATATATCATACTAGGTCGAATCATTATATTCGATCCAACTTCGATCTTGTTACTGACGTACATGATTATAATACAAGAAATAGACGATTCAACTTTAACTTACCAGAAAGAGTAGGTAGTATTGGAAATTCGTTTTATTACAATGCCATAAAACATTGGAATTCCCTTCCCAATGGTGTAAAAGAAATAGGAAACTATGATCATTTTAAGAGGAAATTAAAGGAATACCTAATACTTGACAGTCAGAGAAGAGAAGTGAATGACATGTTATATGATTGAAATTTTTATTCTTCTGTCGGTTCATACTTTTTCATGTTGTATATACTTATGTTTTCGTACGTTATAGAAATTCTACAAATTCATCATTATTTTTCTCTTCTTCCTTCTCCTCTTTTTCTTCTTCTCCTTCTTCTTTTTCTTCTTGTACTTAATATCATTTCTATCATCAGTTTAATGTTGTTATTATTATTATTATCTTTAATAAGTAGTTCTTTTAATTTTCTTATCTGTCTGTAAATATTACTATTTTAACTTCTTAATTTTATACATGTCTGTAAGGGACCCCACTGGAAATAAGCTCTCGAGCTTTCGTGGGTTATCCTGTTCAAGCTGACTTATTTTTGATCTGTTATTATTGTATATTGTTGTATGTTGGAAGCTTGTCGAATAAAAATCAATCAATCAATCAAACCTTTGCTGGGCACGTTAATGGTTCCATGATGAGAAGGAGGGGGGGGGGGGTAGGCTCTTCATCACTATACAAGAAGAAAGGTTGTTCCCGATGATTTGCCAAATTGATTATGTAATGCATGAAATGACTTCTTTTCCTGTTGGGATGATATTATTTGCTTTTGATAGGAGACAATTTATTCCCAATATTAATGATACTATAATAGTGGAGGCATTTGATAAGTAATCGTTTCTGAGTATACCTCGACCTTTCGGCCTGTCATGTCGTTTTTCATAAGCCATTTTCTTTTTAGGTTTTTATGGTTTAAAAACAAACCTGTTTATCCATTTTTCTTTCCTTCCTTCATACAATTATAATGCAAATTATGCAGAGGGAAAAATGTATTTTCAAGACAAATATATTTTCTTTTTATCGTTATTATCCTTGTCAGTTAGTGCTTTAAATAAAATGGAGGACATCGTGATTTTTTCCCCTCAACCGTCATTTTTCTTGTCTTTATATGAAATCAAATATTTTATGTATGTTTTTAGTGTTGCATGCGTGATCATTGACGTACACAGTTGATTCGTACAGATATAACTATGAACATGTATGCAATATTATTCACTCACTGCTAATCCATTGGCATGTCGTTTATTTATGACAAATTAAAGCCAATTACATATCGGGTTTTTTTAAAGTTGTTTGTCTCATTTTGACGAAAAACAACTAGACTTTTATATCAAACATGACTAAAATTTGTATTTTTCTTTGATAAGATGACGGGAGAATGCAATGCAAGATATGAACAGGTTTTCTATTGTACATAATTATGTATAAGTGTACAGCTTTTATCCTTTCTAACCGTTTTAAGATTGAATGTATAGGGCAGTTATTGTAGAAGTTCTATAAGCCTTGTACATGGATGCCACATGGTGGCTCCACAATTTTTGTAAGTATTTGTACAGAATTAAATGCCGCAAATTATGCCGGTATTTTATTCGCATATATTTTATGCAAACAATAATGAAAAAAGCCATGGAATATTGAACTTATTGTTGTCTTTGGTCTTATTTTGTGCAAACCCTAGAATATATAATATGAAAGTATAATGGTACTACTTATAAAGAAGATGATGATGATGCTGAATATAATAAT
Organism: Strongylocentrotus droebachiensis; assembly: GCA_035222895.1. NCBI lineage: Eukaryota > Metazoa > Echinodermata > Echinoidea > Camarodonta > Strongylocentrotidae > Strongylocentrotus > Strongylocentrotus droebachiensis. The sequence goes on from JAVYIG010001977.1 coordinate 202,562, forward strand.
GATGATGCAAAGTCTCGGGAAATTTTGAAAATTGGATTGATAGTAATTCTTTAAAATGTTGATATACTTGGATGCCCCTGTGGATGTATCATAAGCACTAAAAAATTTAGCCACTTTCTCAAGTTAGCTCATTGATGACTGACAGATGATGTCACAAGGGGAATGAGACCTGGAGGTTTTGGGGGTGGAGCTTAGCAAGTTTGAAAAACAAATATTTAACAAAATATTTAAAAATCTATGAAACAAATTAAGAAGCTTACATATCAAAATTTGAGATGTATGCAGGACTGCACACCAACATGAATACACTTGTATTTCGATGTCATGGGCCCTTTAATATCCTTCGTCGTCATTCGGCTCTCACACCGAATCTTAGTCTGTGAATGACTTACACCTAACATTGTAAACCACGTCGTATCGTAGCTCGCATATCATTGGTGCCAGCTTAACCACGTGCTCATTAAGACAGCAGCCAATCAGAGCACGTCCCTCGCCGTCTGTAGCTTTAGCGAAGACGCTTGATCCATGATCACACGGAGCACTATAGTATAGATATTATGACTGCTGTTGTTGTTGTTGTTGTTGAATTAATGGCGTTTTCCATCGTCGTTAGATGATTTTTCGCCAGACGAAAGGAATAGTTGTTTATATAAAGAATAGCAAAATAGTAGAATTACTGATGACACACCGAGTATATACTTATCGTGCACGAAATGGAACGTGCCGCTAGACCAATGCACATCTAGTATATTCACTATAATACTAGTCTACGATATATATTGATTTGATTTGATTTGATTCATTTATTTATTCACGGAAAAATGCCTAGTTCAGCTGTTAATGTGTTTTACAATGGGGCCGTGCATAATACAATAAAAAACAAAGTAAACAAAAAAGAAAACATATATCATACAAAGAATAACAAAATAGTAGAATTATTGATGACACACCGAGTATCATCAGTATGAAGGGAATTCTTTCGTTATGATTTCCTGTTAGTTATTTGCTTGCCGCTTTAAACCAATTGCCATAAATATAGCCTAAACTTGATTGATTGATAGATATAATTATCACAGAATAATTTTGGAAAATTCCACACAATATCACAACTTTCTCACAACTTTGTTCTTTCTTCACCTTCATCAGCATGACCAGGTAGGTAATACGAACGTAAGACGAGCCTACCTAAGAAATTTTGTCCGTTCTAACCCATGAAACATGTTAATTCTCTTAATTCCTTTGTGGAATATTTGGGTGTGTTTTTTTTCAATATCCAACTTCAACATAGCTGGAAGCAGAAAGGGCGTGTAATGATCTTGATATTTCTGTACGATTTCTGTATAAAGAGTTTCAGGTTTTAATTGCCGACTAGTAGGCCAATTATAATATCTAATGTCGGTGTTAACTTCCATTTTATATCAAATATTTCCCTTTGTGTTCTTTAATACATAACCTTTATAATATCTCATAAAGTTTTGCGTGGGATTTTATTACTTGTAAATGTTTGTCCAGAAAATGCAATTTGACTTTTAGTTTCGTCCTTAAAACATTCATTATCGTTTACCGAGCCTATAATTTAGTTTTAATTACAAATAAAGATTATGATAACTAGAAATTGTTAATTAATAACAAATCCGGGCGCCTTTTCACAGCTCAAAATGAGGCTGACCGTCTGCAGCAAAGGTTAACAATTTGTTTATGCTTCCATGATATAATAATATTCAAGAGCGATATATTATCATCCGACAAAAGTGTACCTTTCCCTTTTCAGAGGTGATACGATTGACGTCATGGCAAACGGCTTAATCTTGTACCCATTGCTCGTCGCTTGTCTCCTCGTCAGCTCGTCCTTTCAATCTTTTCATCGACACGATGGAGATTCGGCGATGACATCCTTAACACTGGTTATGGACAAATCTTTCCATGGATGTGATCAGAACCTTGAACTGAAAAAAGCCTATTGCAGCAATAAGGGCCTAGAGAAGGTTCCCCAGAATCTTTCTGAGGATACCGAGGTGCTTGACTTGTCTTATAACACTATCACCAAACTCTTGAACTCCTCGTTTGAAACATACCCTCTAATCAACTTCTTGGACATTTCTTTTAACCATGTAAGAACGATAGAATCCGCCGCTTTTTACCCCCTCGAGGGATTAATGTACCTGTCTTTATCCTTTAACTCGCGTCTTGCGCTTCCAGCAACAGGCGTCTTTATGATGTCTTCTCAGCTTTCCATTCTCGATTTAAGGTCATCAAACTTGAAGTCGCTCCCCAATGACACTCCAGAATGGAGTCCAAATATAGATACTGTATATCTGTCCGACAATTACAAAATTAAAAAATCACTGCGCACGCACACAGGGGCGTCGCCATGGTGGGGGGGGGGGGTGCGACACCCCCCCCCCCCACCTGTTAGGATATTGTCGGTCAAATTGCGCTGCCGTCGGGAAAAAAGAGAAAAGGGGGAGGGGGAAAAAAGAGAGGGAAAGGGAAAGAAAAAAAAAGAAAAGGAAAAGAAAAGAAGGAAAGGGAAAAAAAGGAAAGAAAGGAAAAGAAAGGAAAGAAAAGAAAAGAAAGAAAGAGAGAAAAGAAAAAGAGGGAGGAGAGGAAAAAAAGGACAAGAAAGAAAAGAAAGAAAACGAAAAAAATAAGAAAAAAAAGTAAAAGGGAAACAAAAGAAACGGGGGATGAAAGAGAGGAGAGAGAGGGGAGGTCAGATCCTGAGAGAGGAGGAGTGGGAGTAAAAGAGAATAGGGGGTTGTTGGGTGGAGTCGTCTCGTCGAGGGAGCAAGACAGACACGTGTACATATGTTGCTGTGTCGGGTCAGCTGTGTCGGTATTCTTGCTCGATCCTCGTGTACTATACCAATGCAGAAGTTTGAAGTCGGTGAGATGTATATTGTCGGTCGGCCGACAAGTTTTTTTCCCGACGGACTGTGACTTTTTATCGGCCGTGACGACTTCGAGAGTGACTACAACTACAATACTTGTATTTTCTCGAAGTTTCACTCTCCTATAATATCAGCTAAAGAAATCAGAGATTTAAAGTTTTAGGGGAAACTAAATTCAAACAAGGTTTAAGAGTCAACAACGGTACGACAAATCGTCTTTCTTTCTCTATATTGTGATGAAACGCCCCAAATTTCGCGCTTCGCGCGGAAGGGGAAGGCTTCATTTAGACGAGTCCAGAACGGTACAACGAATCGTCTTCTTTCTCTAATTATTTAAGGAAACATCAAAGCTTCAGCGCTTTGCGCGAGAGGGGGAAACTGAATTCAGACATATAGGGCTTATTAAGAGTCCAGAACGGTACAACGAATCGTCTTCTTTCTCTAATAATTTAAGGAAACGTCAAAGCTTCCGCGCTTCGCGTGAGAGGGGGAAACTGAATTCAGATGAAAAGGGCTCAATAAGAGTCGAAAACGGTACGACCAATCGTCTTCCTTTCTCTATATTGTGCAGAAACGCCAAAATTCCGATGAAAAACTTTATTTAGACGAGTCGAGAACGGTACAACGAATCGTCTTCTGTCTCTAATAATTAATGAAACGTCAAAACTTCCGCGCTTCGCGCGGGAGGGGGAAGCTTCATTCAGATAAGGATTAAGAGTCGAGAACAGTTCACCGAATCGTCTGCTTTTTCTCATAATTTAATGAAACGTCAAATCTTTCGTGCTTCACGCGGGAGGGGGGGGGGACTTAATTCAGACAAGGATTAACAGTGGAATACAGTACAATAAATCGTCTTCTTCTCCTAATAATTTAAGGTAATGTCTAAGCTTCCGTACTTCGCGCGGGAGGCCTATCACCCACCCCCCTAATGAGCGGGCTTCGCGCGATTTTTAAGATCCTAGCTCCACGCCTGCATTAAAATATATAGCTATGAATGCTGACTAAGTTGACGAAATAATTCGTACTATATTTCTGTGTCGTCGTTGAAAATGACCATTTGCGCATACGCAAAGTCCATAGGAAAAACAATTTAGCCTTCGGCCCCGGGTTTATAGGGTTAAATGGGTAGATATTGGACATTTAATTTTGTGGGTAATTGGTGGCTAGTTTTGTCGGTAATCGTTGGCCTCTACACCGCCCCCCCCCCCCCCCCCCACTGAAAAAGGTCTAGCGACGCCCCTGCACGCACGCCGAGTAGCCGAGAAGCCTGTTTCAAATCAGGCAAAGCTAGTTTTCCATGCAATCGAAACCGGGCTGACCAGATTAAACTTTTAAAAAAGCAGAACCACGAAGTTGCATACCGTCCAGAGACTCCTAATAAATTGCGTTACTGATTAATTAATTATATCATTACAAATCTTTATCTTCAGTTTTCTTATGTATAACTGATTCTCTTATAAAATTAAAGATATGGCGTATATATTCTATACTGAATGAACGCCATTAAACTATTACCTACAACAACAACAACATGATCACACGGAACACTAGTAGATTATGACTGCTGTTGTTGTTGTTGTTGTTGAAATTAATTGCGTTTTCCATCGTCGTTGGATGATTTTTCGCCAGACGAAAGGAATAGTTGTTTATATAAAGAATAGCAAAATAGTAGAATTACTGATGACACACCGAGTATATACTTATCGTGCACGAAATGGGCCAGCATTTTAAATTAATATGAAGGGAATTCATGCGTTATAATTTCCAGTTAATTATTTGAATTGCCTTAAATATAGCCTAAACTTGTTTGATTGATAGATATAGTTGAGTCTGAGTCAGTTTGTAGGCGAAGACAGAGAGCTGACAAAGTGAACGTGCCGCTAGACCAACTCACATCTCCCTATATATTCACTATACTACACTAGTCTACGATGTATATTTATTTGATTTGATTTGATTCATTTATTTATTCACGGAAAAATGCCTAGTTCAGCTGTTAAGCTGTTTTACAATGGGACCGTGCATAATACAATAAATTACAAAGTAAACAAAAAATAAGAAAACATATATCATAATAAAGAATAACAAAATAGTAGAATTATTGATGACACACCGAGTATCATCAATATGAAGGAATTCTTGCGTTATGATTTCCTGTTAAGTATTTGCATGCCGCTTTAACTAATTGCCATAATTATAGCCCACACTTGGTTGATTGATAGATATAATTATCACAGAATATTTTTGGAAAATTCCCCACCATTATCACAACTTTTTCACAACTATGTTCTTTCTTCACCTTCATCAGCATGAGAGCCCAATTACTCACATCCACCTACTTGACACAATGCTGTCTTTTCATGCTTAAGAAGTTACCTATCTCTACATGCCCCCTTTGTAAAACCGACGAGGAGACAGTGGAGCACTTTGTTGGAGTCTGCTCAAACCTGGACCATCTCCGTCAGGATTTCATCAGCAAAGAATTATCCCATCTGTTTAAACCTATATGACGATGATGACCCACAGCAATTTACCCCTGCTACTCTGTTACCCCTTCATCCATGCCTGCCTTCAGAAATTCATAATAGCCTACTTTTACTATCGCTCTTTTTCCTACACAAAATTGATGCTTCTCGTTCTAATACTATCCAAAGCTCCTAACCGGTCGAATTTTAAACATTTGCTTTATTTGGACTCCAGGAATCTCCAAAATAGTGGAGGGATCAACTAAGAAGAAGAAGATCAGGTAGATCATAAGAGCGTAAGACGGGAACGCCTATACTTCAGAAATTGTGTCCGTTCTATCACATTAATCATGTAAATTTCGTTAATTCCTTTCTGCAATATTTGGGTGTGTGGTATTTCAATATCCAACTTCAACATAACTGGAAGCAGAAAGGGCGTGTAATGATCTTGATATTTCTGTACGATTTCTGTATATAAAGAGTTTCAGGTTTTAATTGCCGACTAGCCAATTATAATATCTAATGTCGGTGTTAACTTCCATTTGATATCAAATATTTTCCTTTGTGTTCTTTGATACATAACCTTTATAATATCTCATATCATTTTGCGTGGGATTTTATTACTTGTTAATGTTTGTCCAGAAAATGCAATTTGACTTTTAGTTTCGTCCTTAAAACATTCATTATCGTTTACCGAGCCTATAATTTAGTTTTAATTACAAATAAAGATTATGATAACTAGAAATTGTTAATTAATAACAAATCCGGGCGCCTTTTCACAGCTCAAAATGAGGCTGACCGTCTGCAGCAAAGGTTAACAATTTGTTTATGCTTCCATTATAATAATATTCAAGAGCGATATATTATTATCCGACAAAAGTGTACCTTTCCCTTTTCAGAGGTGATACAATTGACGTCATGGCAAACGGCTCAATCTTGTACCCATTGCTCGTCGCTTGTCTCCTCGTCAGCTCGTCATTTCAATCTTTTCATCGACACGATAGAGATTCGGCGATGACATCCTTAACACTGGTTATGGACAAATCTTTCCATGGATGTGATCAGAACCTTGAACTGAAAAAAGCTTATTGCAGCAATAAGGGCCTAGAGAAGGTTCCCCAGAATCTTTCTGAGGATACCGAGGTGCTTGACTTGTCTTATAACACTATCACCAAACTCTTGAACTCCTCGTTTGAAGTATACCCTCTAATAAACTTCTTGGACATTTCTTTTAACCATGTAAGAACGATAGAATCCGCCGCTTTTTACCCCCTCGAGGGATTAATGTACCTGTCTTTATCCTTTAACTCGCGTCTTGCGCTTCCAGCAACAGGCGTCTTTATGATGTCTTCTCAGCTTTCCATTCTCGATTTAAGGTCATCAAACTTGAAGTCGCTCCCCAATGACACATCCCCCCCCCCCACCTGTTAGGATATTGTCGGTCAAATTGCGCTGCCGTCGGGAAAAAAGAGAAAAGGGGGAGGGGGAAAAAAGAGAGGGAAAGGGAAAGAAAAAAAAAGAAAAGGAAAAGAAAAGAAGGAAAGGGAAAAAAAAGGAAAGAAAGGAAAGAAAAGAAAAGAAAGAAAGAGAGAAAAGAAAAAGAGGGAGGAGAGGAAAGAAAGGACAAGAAAGAAAAGAAAGAAAACGAAAAAAATAAGAAAAAATAGTAAAAGGGAAACAAAAGAAACGGGGGATGAAAGAGAGGAGAGAGAGGGAGGTCAGATCCTGGAGAGGAGGAGTGGGAGTAAAAGAGAGAAGGGGGTTGTTGGGTGGAGTCGTCTCGTCGAGGGAGCAGACAGACACGCAGGCCCCTGGGAACGATTTTTTCACCGGGGCCGCAGAGATATATATACTGCGAAATTATTTCGCAACGACTCAGCCAGCCGCTGAATAAGCGGGGTGGGGGGGGGGGGGGGGGGGGGTAAGAGGACATATTTTTAACATCTTTTGGTCCCGAAAATTTCGCAACGACTCAGCCAGCCGCTGAATAAGCGGGGGGGGGGGGGGTAAGAGGACATATTTTTTAAATCTTTTGGTCCCGAAAATTTCTCAACGACTCAGCCAGCCGCTGAATAAGCGGGGGGGGGGGGGGGGGGGGGGGGGGGGGGGGGGTAAGAGGACATATTATTTTTGTTTGTGTCTCAAAATTTGAAAATTTGGTCCATCGGTGTTGGGGGGTTAAGTCTGTCATATTGGGTCACCAATTAGCACCCAAAAAAAAAAAAAAAAAAATCTCTTCGAGTGATCCATTTATAAGATTTTGTGAAAGAAACGTTATCATTTTTGTCTTTCTAATCTTCATTTGTGGCTGACGGCTGTGTGACAATTTTGTAAACGAAGAATATTATGATATACATTGAATATATCATACCACAAAAATTTGCAGGGGGTGCTGTGCCCCCCCCCCCCCCTGGAAAAATTCCGGGGGTGCTGCAGCACCCCCAGCACCCCGCTTCCCAGGGCCATGCAGACACGGGTACATATGTTGCTGTGTCGGGTCAGCTGTGTCGGTATTCTTGCTCGATCCCCGTGTACTATACCAATGCAGAAATTTGAAGTCGTGAGATGTATATTGTCGGTCGGCCGACAAGTTTTTTTCCGACGGACTGTGACTTTTTATCGGCTGTGACGATTTCGAGAGTGACTACAACTACAATACTTGTATTTTCTCGAAGTTTCACTCTCCTAGTAATATCAGCTAAATAAATCAGAGGTTTAAAGTTTTAGGGGAAACTAAATTCAAACAAGGTTTAAGAGTCAACAACGGTACGACAAATCGTCTTCCTTTCTCTATATTGTGATGAAACGCCCAACATTTCGCGCGGAAGGGGAAGGCTTCATTTAGACGAGTCCAGAACGGTACAACGATCGTCTCTTTCTCTAATTATTTAAGGAAACATCAAAGCTTCCGCGCTTCGCGCGAGAGGGGGAAACTGAATTCAGACATATAGGGCTTATTAAGAGCCCAGAACGGTACAACGAATCGTCTTCTTTCTCTAATAATTTAAGGAAACGTCAAAGCTTCGCGCTTCGCATGAGAGGGGGAAACTAAATTCAGATGAATAGGGCTCAATAAGAGTCGAAAACGGTACGACCAATCGTCTTCCTTTCTCATTGTGATGAAACGCAGAACCTTCCGCGCTTCGCGCGAGAGGGGGAAACTGAATCAGATGAATAGGGCTTAATCAGAGTCGAAAAAGGTACGACCAATCGTCTTCCTATCATTTAGACGAGTCGAGACGATACAACGAATCGTCTTCTTTCTCTAATAATTTAAGAAACGTCAAAGCTTCCGCGCTTCGCGCGAGAAGGGGAAACTGAATTCAGATGAATAGGGCTCAATAAGAGTCGAAAACGGTACGACCAATCGTCTTCCTTTCTCTATATTGTGATGAAACGCCAAAAAATCCGATGAAAAACTTCATTTAGACGAGTCGAGAACGGTACAACGAATCGTCTTCTTTCTCTAATAATTTAAGGAAACGTCATAGCTTCCGCGGACACTGAATTCAGACAAATGAGGCTTATTAAGAGTGGAAAACGGTTTAACGAATCGTCTTCTTTCTCTAATAATTTAAGGAAACGTTAAAGCTTCTGCGCTTCGCGCGAGAGGGAGAAACTGAATTCAGATGAATAGGGCTTAATAAGAGTCGAAAACGGTACGACCAATCGTCTTCCTTTCTCTATATTGTGCAGAAACGCCAAAATTCCGATGAAAAACTTTATTTAGACGAGTCGAGAACGGTACAACGAATCGTCTTCTGTCTCTAATAATTAATGAAACGTCAAAACTTCGCGTTTTGCGCGGGAGGCCTATCACCCACCCCCCCCCCCCCCCCCCCTAATGAGCGGCTTCGCGCGCTTTTTAAGATCATAGCTCCGCGCCTGCATTAAAATATATAGCTATGAATGCTGACTAAGTTGACGAAATAATTCGTATATTTTTGTGTCGTCGTTGAAAATGACCATTTGCGCATACGCAAAGTCCATAGGAAAAACAATTTAGCCTTCGGCCCGGGTTTATATAGGGTTAAATTGGTAGATATTGGACATTTAATTTTGTCGGTAATTGGTGGCTAGTTTTGTCGGTAATCGTTGGCCTCTACTTCAACATAACTGGAAGCAGAAAGGGCGTGTAATGATCTTGATATTTCTGTACGATTTCTGTATAAAGAGTTTCAGGTTTTAATTGCCGACTAGTAGGCCAATTATAATATCTAATGTCGGTGTTAACTTCCATTTGATATCAAATATTTCCCTTTGTGTTCTTTAATACATAACCTTTATAATATCTCATCAAGTTTTGCGTGGGATTTTATTACTTGTAAATGTTTGTCCAGAAAATGCAATTTGACTTTTAGTTTCGTCCTTAAAACATTCATTATCGTTTACCGAGCCTATATTTTAGTTTTAATTACAATTAAGATTATGATAACTAGAAATTATTAATTAAAACAAATCCGAGCGCCTTTTTACAGCTCAAAATGAGGCTGACCGTCTGCAGCGAAGGTTAACAATTTGTTTATGCTTCCATGAGCTTGTGTTAGCATATTATTCAAGAGCGATATATTATCATCCGACAAAAGTGTACCTTTCCCTTTTCAATGGTGATACAATTTACGTCATGGCAATCGGCTCAATCTTGTACCATTGTTCGTCGCTTGTCTCCTCGTCAGCTCATCCTTTCAATCTTTACATCGACATGATGGAGATACGGCGATGACACCCTTAACACTGGACATGGACAAATCTTTCCATGGATGTGATCAGAACCTTGAACTGAAAATAGCTGATTGCCTATATAAAGGTCTGAACACGGTTCCCCAGAATCTTCCTGAGGATATCGAGGTGCTCTTATTGGCTTTTAACTCTATCACCAAACTCTTGAATTCCTCGTTTGTATCATACCCTCTAATCAAACACTTGGTCATTTCTTTAACGATATAAGAGCGATAGAATCCGCCGCTTTTTACCCCCTCAAGGGCTTAATGAACCTGTCTCTAACATCTAACCCGCGTCTTGTGCTTCCAGCAACAGGCGTCTTTATGATGTCTGCACAGCTTTCCGATCTCAGTTTATTGTCAACAAAATTGAAGTCGCTCCCTAATGACACTCTAAAATGGAGTCCACATCTATATGCTGCAGATCTGGCCTACAATGAGCTCTCCTTCATTAATGCAAGTTCTTGTGACAGGGTCGACACTGTAAACATGAATGGCAATCGACTAAAACACCTTACTGCGAGATATTTCACCTTTGTGTGCCAAACTGATACTCTAGATCTTAGCGAAAACCCTATCCAATCCGTAGACCCTCAAGTGATCGCATCACTACATGTTCGCTCTTTGGTGCTAGGTGGCTACCCTATGAGTTACGAGGTGTTGGCGAACATCTTCCTCGGAATATCAAAATCAGACATCGAAGAGCTTACGATCCTGGAAGGTTCTGTTGGTGCGTTTCCTAAATGTTTCTTTGATCCACTGCGCGATTCTTCTCTCTCTGTTCTGGACTTCAACGACAACAAACTGAATAGCCTCCATCCTTTAGTCTTCTCAAATTTGACAAAACTCAGAGAATTCAGTTTCAGTGATAACAAACTCCCAATAGACGAAATTCAACCAGATTTTTTCGACGGCATGAATGCATTAAAAGTACTGGCAATCAACGACAACAAAGTAAGACAAATAAATCCTCACAATCAGATTTGGACAGTAGACTTGTCGGAGTTTGACCTATCCGGTAATCTGTTTCCAAACATATCTGCATCTGTTTTTCGTGGTTTAGGATATTTAACTTTCTTAGACATGAGCTTAAACAAACGCTTTTTTGTCTTTGAGCTGACGGCCTTTTCGGGACTTGAAAATATTCAAACCATTGATTTGGAAGGAAGTCAATTAACTGTTTTGGAATTGAACGCCCCAATATCAAGATCACTTTTCCTAAACTCTCAACCCTATCTTCCTTTGCGACCAGGAAAATCGTTTCAACATTTGCAATCCCTTGTTAATTTAAACATGAAAAACTCTTACCTTGGCCAGAGACACCTATGGAATGCAGCCAGGCGCGCCGGAAGCAGTTTGGGATTGGGGGGGGGGGGGGCAAACATTCCAGGGGGCTCACCTTCCAGGGGCAGTGACGTAACGAGCAAAAACGTTTGGAAAGGGGGGGGCAGAAGAGAAATCTGCATCACCATCACTCTTACACGTTACATGCAGGGCAGGCCCCGCGGAACGTTTTTCAAAGTGGATTATTAACAATCAGGTAGAGCGTAAAATGGCGTGGGGTCCAGGGGCTGAGCCCCCAGAAGTTTAGGGGTTTTAGGCATTCAAATTATGGTCAGATAAGCATATTTAGATACCTTATTTGTGACACTGGCAGGCCACTAATTGGCGGAGAGTCCAGGGAGCAGAGCCCCCGGAAGCTCGGGGGTTTTAGGTATTTAATAACGGTCAGATGAGCATACAGGGGACCGCCTTAGGGCCCTTGGTGGGGTCTGGGGGCGGAGCCCCCGTAAGCTCTGGGGTTTCAGACATTTAATTACGGTCAGATGAGCATCCAGGGCCCCGTCTTAGGGCCCTTGGTAGGGTCCAGGGGGCAGAGCCCCCGGAAGCTCGTTTTTTTTTTAGGTATTTGATAACGGTCAGATGAGCATACAGGGGACCGCCTTAGGGCCCTTGGTGGGGTCTGGGGGCGGAGCCCCCGTAAGCTCTGGGGTTTCAGACATTTAATTACGGTCAGATGAGCATCCAGGGCCCCGCCTTAGGGCCCTTGGTGGGGTCCAGGGGGCAGAGCCCCCGGAAGCTCGTTTTTTTTTAGGTATTTGATAACGGTCAGATGAGCATACAGGGGACCGCCTTAGGGCCCTTGGTGGGGTCTGGGGGCGAAGCCCCCGTAAGCTCTGGGGTTTTAGACATTTAATTACGGTCAGATGAGCATCCAGGGCCCCGCCTTAGGGCCCTTGGTGGGGTCCAGGGGGCAGAGCCCCCGGAAGCTCGTTTTTTTTTAGGTATTTGATAACGGTCAGATGAGCATACAGGGGACCGCCTTAGGGCCCTTGGTGGGTCCGGGGGCAGAGCTCCCTGTAAGCTCTGGGGTTTTAGGCATTTAATTACGGTCAGATGAGCATCCAGGGCCCCGCCTTACGGCCCTTGGTGGGATTCAAGGGGGCAGAGCCCCCGGAAGCTCGGGGTTTTAGGTATGTAATTACGGTCAGATGAGCATACAAGGGACCGTCCTAGGGCCCTTGGTGGGGTCTGGGGGTTGAGCCCCCGTAAGCTCTGGGGTTTTAGACATTTAATTACGGTCAGATGAGCATCCAGGACCCCGCCTTAGGGCCCTTGGTGGGGTCCAGGGGGCAGAGCTTCCGGAAGATCAGGGGTTTTAGGTATTTAATAACGGTCAGATGAGCATACAGGGGACCGCCTTAGGGCCCTTGGTGGGGTCTGGGGGCGGAGCCCCCGTAAGCTCTGGGGTCTTAGACATTTAATTACGGTCAGATGAGCATCCAGGGCCCCGCCTTAGGGCCCTTGTTAGGGTCCAGGGGGCAGAGCCCCCGGAAGCTCGGGGGTTTTAGGTATTTAATTACGGTCAGATGAGCATATTTTGATACCTCATTTGTGACATTAGCAGGTCACTTATTTTTTCTCTCTCTCTTTCTTTCTTTTTCTCTGTAACAAACTTTTTCAACAATTGAGGGTGGCACGAGTCCCCGAGCCCGGCCGTTCTGCAGACCCTAACATAAATGCTTCTAAATAAGCATATTTTTCGCCCGACTGTAAATTTGGGAATTTCTAATTTTCCAACAAACGCATAAAAAGGTATGACTTACAAAAAAAATGAGAAAATATACCGGAAAATCATGTCATTTCAGTAACATTTGTAAATCACTGGTATCGAATAAAAAAAATACCCCCCCCCCCCCCTCAGTACGCCAGCGTTCAGGGGCTCATAAGCTTCTCATCCCTATAACAAAAAACAGACACGCTTTCCCATTCTCTCGCAATATGTCCACGATATGCGCGTATCGCTATTATAAAAACCTCCATTGATAAATATAGGTAGCATGCGCAATGTTTAGGAAATTTAATTCCTGTTAACTTTCCTTTTCTTTGAATGGAATTTCATACGTCATTTAATTCAGGTTTTATTATTGTTATGTTCTTTTGGGTTAAAAATACAAACCATCTTTACTCCTTTACTGCTTTTTTTTTTTTTTTTGGAGGGGGGGGGGCGTTTTTGGGGGGCAAAAATGCGTTTTGCCCCCCCACTTTTTTGATTGGGGGGGCAGCTGCCCCCCCTGCCCCCCCCCCCCCCCACTTCCGGCGCCTATGAATGCAGCTGCAAACGCATCTCTTTTTGATGGATTATTGGATCTTAATCATTTAGACTTGAGTTATAACCCTTTCCTGTGTTTTAGTAGTGATTTACCGCCAGGGATATTCCGGCAACTCTCTGCTTTACAAGAACTTAATCTAGACTACTGCGATATTATAGATCTACATCCTCTTGTCTTCTCGGGGTTGGAATCGCTTCAGAAGTTGAGTTTGAAAGGAAACAACATCCAGCATATTCATGATGATGTATTGTCGGGGTTGGGTCAAATAAAAAGTATCATCTTTGAAGGAAATCGTATCGCGTACTTGGAAGAGTTAATGTTCTCAAATAATTGGAAGCTCACAAATCTTTCCTTGGCCAACAACGTATTAACGCGCCTTAATCAAAGCACTTTCAAGCCGATCTTTTCCTCCCTTTTATTACTTGATCTATCAACGAACCCAATTGATTGTAACTGTGAAATAAAGTGGCTTATTGATTGGTTAAATGAACCTATTCGCCTGAAAAACAAGAACGAAACTATCTGTTCGTCAGCATCTCTGGAGCCTCTTCGTGAGAAACCCCTGCTTGATTTTGATCCAAATGAACTCTGTTTAATAAACAATGGTCTATTCTCTCTGATTCCCCTCGTCTCCATTAGCTTGGTTGTAATCAGCGTCCTGTTGTATCACTACCGATGGCAGTTGAGGTACAAACTCTATCTCTTGAAACTTGCCGTACTGGGATTTAAAGAGATGCGAGACGCTCGAGACCACAATGACTACGAGTTTGACGTGAACATCGTTTTCTACGACGATGACGAAGATGACGAAGAATGGATTCGCGAACAGCTTCGACCGGCTCTCGAAGAACGGCTTCCACAGTTCCAGAGGAACGTCTTTGGTGACGAAGACCTTGTGTTGGGTATGCATTACTTAGATTCCGTCCATTACGTGGTGAGCCATAGTTACAAGACCATCGTAGTGCTTAGCAGAGCTGCTGTGCACGACCACTGGTTCATACTCAAGTTCCGGACGGCCATGGACCACGTGAGTGACACTCTAACGGAATTCGTAGTCGTGGTTTTCCTCGAAGACATCCCAGATGATGAAATGCCATTCTTGGTAAGATTGTACCTCAGTGATGGCAGGCCCTATATCCACTGGACTGAGAACGTGAGAGGACAAGATTATTTCTGGGATAAATTGACCACAAATCTGACCATTAATCTAAGGACAAATGTCTTGATCCCAAACAAGTAGCAGTCCTGTAGGAATATAGAGATACGTGTGATGGTTATCAGTAATGAAAGTGGTAGGAGTAGTAGTATTAGTAGTATTAGTAGTGTTAGTAGTAGTAGTAGTAGTAGTAGTAATAATAGTAGTAGTAGTAGTAGTAGTAGTAGTAGTAGTAGTAGTAGTAGCAACCGCAACATAATTAGTAGTAGTAGAAGTGGTCTTCGAAGTAGTAGTTGTAGTTATAGTACTATTAGTAGTTGTATAATCGCGCTACTCGTATTGTCACTTTTGTCTTCATAATATTCGTATTCACTATCATCAGTTGTATTGTCATTGTTATCATTAATATTATCATTGTCATTAATATTATTATTACCATCATCATCATCATCATCATCATTAACATGGTTGTTGCTGATATTGTTGTTCCTGATTCTGTAAAAAGTATACATTGAAGTTGAAATCTGTTAGATAATCGGTAACATTATTATTGGCAATCATAGACTTAACGTGTATCCTCGAAGAATGATGGCTTTATGACATGCTGAATACAAATCTATATATTACTTTTATCGGCAGTTTCTTTCTTTTTTCAATATTAGGATTTCAATCACCATGACTGCAATATTTTTATTGTATTATTTGATATTTGCTTAATAAGAGAATTAGCATTTAAAGGCTTCTACTTACTGATTCCTAAGCGTACATAACACGATCTGACTGCGACCCGATTTTGGAAGAATCAACAACAGCATTGTATACGAACATTCCAACATGTAAAATCTGAATGATTGAAGATCTGTTTATTCATATGTCATAAATAACATCTAACTGTCGGGGGATTTCAAGCCTATTTGACGGAGTAAAAGGTAAATCGGCTCAGAATCTCAATGACGTCATACCAGTAATAAGATTGTCTACGATTTGAAATTCTCGCCATCGGTTATGTCGTATATGTTTATATTTCATGATCGTTTTCTGTAAATTATTATGCAACATTTGGTTGTTCTCAATATAATTTTTGATACAGAAATCTTCATATTGCTGTAGAATTGAAGTAATTGAAGTAAGTCAAATGACATTGACATCACCACTCCACCAAACCTATCTTTTTAGGCCTCTTATAGAGCCATGGCTATTAAAAAATATCTAGTATTGCTAGCTACTATCCGCATTAAAATATCTATTTCTTTATTTCTTGATCGAAATTCTTCAGAGTATAAGTTTGTGCTAGTTATTTCAAATTCTCCATGAATGGATATCTGCTCTCTATACAAAGTCATGTAATAACAGGCTGGCGGGAGTTTTCGAAACCCCGAGCCCCGCCACTCCACTCATCTGTACGTACATGACTTCGTGAATGTTATCAGCATAACTTGTATGGAAGAGGTTTAAAAAGCATCACCATGATATCAAGAGAAATATAAATAGATTGAGAGAAAGGGGGAAGGAGGGGGGGGGGGGGAGGGGGTATAGATGATGGAGAGGAAAACAGATACAGAAAGATAGAGAAGATATATGAAGAGAGGGAGAGATCGAAAGAGAGATAGAAAGGAGAGAAAGAGAGAGATATTGAAGAACGAGATATGTTGGGGAGGGAGAGAGAGAGAGAGAGATAAAGAGAGAGAGAGAGAGAGAAAGAGAGAGAGATGGTTAAGAGGAGGAGAATATGGTAGAGAAAGGGAGAGAGAGAGAGAAAGATAGTGGATAGGAGAGAGAGAGAGGGAGAGAGAGATAGTGGATAGGAAAGAGAGAGAGAGAGAGATAATTATATATATTGGATAGGGAGAGAGAGAAAAGAGAGAGAGAGAAAGAGAGAGAGAGAGAGAGAGATGGAGATATAAGAAGGCAAATAACATTGAATTAATAATATGCATTTGACAGTTAAAAATACTGGATTGTCACTCGTACTAATTGAAACCATGATGTCGATATAAACTTGTCTTCCCTTGTTCCAACTCTTCTGGGTCTCAAGGCAACTTGAAGGTGGGTTTTATATCACTTGATCGTAGAGGACGCGTAAAGTCAAATGTTTTTTTTTGTTATAAGAGGAGCTTTCTTAATTTTATTTTCATATTTCTCATGTTACGAATACATTTCAAAATAAAGTACAAGTTTGTTGTTGTTGTAATCAATAATACATAATAATTAACATAAAGATAAGTGGTCAATATAGAGTACTGATTTAACTGAGAGAAATATGATGGGACCTTCATGAAAGCAAGCTTGTAAAGCTGTAGGCCCCGGTGAAATAATTTGTGGTAATGAATGGAGGGATGATACATGTATAAATAGTGACCAATCCAAATAAATCAAAAAATAACTCCCTGAGACCCTCTTCCTCACACGTGCTCTTTCTCTTATTCATTCACTGTTTACTGTTCGTTTGTGGAGATTCATCTTGTTTGCATGCATTATAAAGAGGAAAATATATTTATTACCCAAACACAAAGGAAGAACATATAGTAATGGATATCATTTGAGGGTATAAACATTGACAATTTATTGTTTAAAAGACGAGAGTATATTACCATTATTATTATTAGGCCTATTATTTTTATTTTTATTAAAACTATTATCATTATTGTTATCATTGCGATCATCCGTAACAAAAGTCTTAATAACTGTTTAGATTCTCCACATATTAAACCAAATTAATCTCCGGAGATATAAACACACCAGCTTGGTGACCTAACCCCACACATTATCACATTTTGAATGTTCCATGTTAACAACCTCACTAAGTGTTTTTCACCCCTGAAAGATATGCACTGTACCCACATGAATTACAATTCTTATGTGATTGGATACAGGGAAATAAGTTTGTACCCTTATTTCTTTACTAAAATGAGCAGGCAACACATTAAAAAGGTGTTGAGAGAGGGAGTGAGGGATTACTTAGGGACAGCTGATCATACCAGCAGTCATTATATAATGTGTATGGACATTCCCAAATATAGGCAGTCCAATCGATTCGCTGCTGTTGATGTATCTATCTGTTCGACGGTGATCTGCTCCTTAAGTTATTGTCGTGTGAATAGAATGCGAACATCAAAAGGACGTTTTTAAAGAATCTGTGATATAACATCTCGGCTAAATCAAGTAATTTACAATATTTTGTTTCTTGTTTTTCATGACACATCTAATAACTATAAAATGTAAACAAGTAGACAAGATAAACACGCATAACATACAGCAACCTCATATAGATCTTATTTATAACCGAAATAAATTCAATTCATGGCAAAGCTATACATCTATATTCATGTATCATGATAACGAGGATAATACATTATAGTAATAACAATACGAATAGTAATAATAATGACGACGATGCTACATGTACTACTACAACAACTACTACTTACAATAATCCTAACAAATTGTTGTATTAGTTAACCGACCGTAGTATTATCATTACCCGGTCATTGGATTCAATGTCTATCCTGCACTTTACAGTGTAAAATGTCAAGTCCACTCTGGGAGCATTACAGCCAATCAGCTGGCTACATGCAAAAACATATTTAGATACATTTAAGGCACATTGCATTATTTACATTTGATTAATAGGGCCTATATGATAACGTATAACCGCGTTAAAAATTGACATGCATTCTTATGAATTTATATATAATACATACATGAGAATGAAATAATTCATCACGGTTAAATTCAACATAATGGATTCCACTATAATATAGTTAATCACGTGTGAAACAAAATAGACCTACATGTAAATGAAGGACGCGCGTCATTCTTTATAATCTAATCATTGTAAACAAAATAGTCAGTTTCAGTAAACTTCTTCGTATGGGCACCGATCTTTTTTCTACGTTATTTACAGACAACTTTACCAACTCCTACATATCAGACAAGGTATAGTATTCCCCTTCCAAATAGAGATATTTTTAAATACAAACAAACTTTTTAGGTGTCAGAGTTCTTTCACAAGAGGTGTAGGATCAAACAAGAATACAGCGTTATATTTGTGAAAGAATAGTGGTCTTATTTGTCCTTTTTACAAGGGCCATGAAGGATACATGACGAGATACATTTCATCAAATTTTCTATTTGTTGGATTTATCTAAGTAAGGTTAACGTAAAACTCTTGTGTTTGTATGAAATCACATTAGAACTGGTGCTGAAATTATCGACACTTTGCACATCTCAATTATTAAACCGTTTATGAGTGTACAATCCAAATATTGAGTTGTGTCCACGTAAATAAATTTTGGGATATTAGGAAGAAGACACTATGCATTCAAATGGATTATGAAGGATGCTGGTGTTGATTTCCTGGAATTTTATCTTCCTTTTAGTGTGACAGTATCGTGCACAAAACAAATATAGGCCGGCAATTAAGTAAATGCATGTGCTTTCCAACACTAGAGAAATGGCGTAGATTCCCGCTAAACCTTCCACATTTGCACGTCGTACTGAAGGAGGGGGGGGGGGGGGGGGGGTCCAAATAATAAAAGTCCAGAGTCTCAGTATGATATGATAGTAACATTATGTTGGATAAACAATTGCTGACATTACACTACTTAAAAATACCTTCATTCAACGTTACAACATTATGCATCTTTGCCTTCATCTTTGGCAATGCAGTTTTTTTCATTTGATTGAAATATCACTTGGAAAATCTAATATTACGAAACACAAAATTGTGACAACAAACTGACGTGGAACATTTTGCAGTTTCCACTGAGAAACAAAAATAATACTGACGGCAATGAAGAGATTCGATTTGTTTTAGTTTGTACGTTTTAACTTAAGGTTTATCAGCAATTCACAAGGAAAATAGCCGTAACTCCATCAGCACTTCCATAGCCATCCGTATTGTCATATTTCAGGATAACAAAATGTGTAGTGATTTGCTCACAGTCCTAAGATATATGATCAGATCAATACCTTTGCAGACGATGCCATCGACGAAGATGCTGAGTAGAAGTCGTCGGATACTGCTACCCCATAGCGTATCAGGTTCTTCAGATGAGGCATCTTACAGATGAACTGAGTGAAATCACGTGATGCAGAGGGACGTTTACTGAGATCCTCACACCGGATGACAAGAGTCTCAATCTGTTATGATAGTAACAGTATGTTTAATGAATAATAATAACAACCTATTATATTCAAGATTCAGCAATCTGTTCAAAATTATTTTAATATTGTTGCCACCATGAAAACAAAATCCCACTACATCCACATTTATTTGTAATGATGTACAAGTCTTGACACCAAGCACTACCTTCAGAATCTTGTAGATACCTGCTATAGTAAATGGTTGGTCTTTTTTGTAAGTTTTATATATTTTGCAATTTAAGTTAATATTGTGTTCACCTGAATAGGGGCCTTATTTACAAGCACAAGTTGCTTCTTAGAGGTCCTGGCATAATATGTAATCTGTATTTATGATTTGTAATGTATTTATGATGCCAAATAACCTGAATTGCATTGAATAGTTCCTGTATTCTTTTGAGATTGATAATGGTAGTTATATATGACTGCCATGTAATGATGGATGTAAATAATACTTTTTTTATTGATTCAATCAAGATTGTGTCATAAATAATAGCAAACGGGGAAAAAAGAAATATGGTCAGAAGAATTAAGCGATATTACGGATACAATGAGACATCGTGAATGTTTTCTAGATCATAATTGACCTGTTGCCTGTAAGAGCAGTGTGTAAAGATAAATGGAGGAGTTTGCTCAGGATCTAGAGAATAAAACAAGGAGGAAGAACAGTAGCAAACTAGTCTTCAATCGCTATTCTTTTGAAGAAAAACATGTGCTTTTTCAGGGAGAACATGGTCACTATAAGTTATGACTAGATATTTTAAACAGGCCGGCTCAAGGATTGTCAAAACGGAGGTCCCCCCCCCCCCCCCCCACCAGCAAATCATTGATTTGGTAATCCCGGTAGCCCTTCTGCATTTGCACGTCGGACTGAAGGAGGTGGGGGATCCAAATAATGGAAGTCCAGAGTCTCAGTATGATATGATAGTAACACCCCCGTATAAACTAGGGGTTTGGGGGAGGGGGAGGGGGGTTTGCGCGAACACCACCCACCTAAAAAAAAGTTTTTTTGCTCAAAAGGAGGGGGGTGTTGATTACAAAAAAAGATCGTCTTCCATACCCCGCCCCCCGTTAAGCAAAAACATAATTATTATTCACTACCCCCCCCCCCCTTAAACAAAACTTGTACGGGCTTGAGCAATACACTACTTAAATATACATTCATTCAACATTAAACGTGATTATGTTGCCATCATCATTCCTTTACAAAGGCAATACGTTTCTTTTTAAAATTTGATTGAAATATTACTATAAAACTCTTATTTTACATAACACAAAAGTGTGACAACAAACTGACGCGGAACATTTTTCAGTTTCCACTGAGAAACAGAAATACTACAGACGGGAACGAAGAGATTCGATTTGATTTAGTTTGTATGTTTTTAGTGTATCAGCAATTCACAATGCAAATAGCCGTCACTCCATCAGCACTTTAGCCCTCTGTATTGTCAAATTAATTGAAAAGAATATGTTAGATATTATTCCCTACCAATCTTAAAATCTGTAGACTGCTTTCTTTTTTTTTTTTTTAAATCCACTTCCATCTCCTGAAACGTTCGAATTTCCCAAGCTGTTTCTTCCTAACGGTATTATAATTGAGACAGTCAAATCGTCCAATTTTCGTTTGACAACAGAAATGAGTACACTTCCATTATTACAAAACGTGTAGTGATTTGCTCTCAGTCCTAAAATATATGATCAGATCAATACCTTAGCAGAAGATGCCATCGACGAAGATGTTGAGTAGAAGTCATCGTGTAGCGAGACACACTGCTCGTCATCTACCCCAGTGAGTGTCAGGTTCTTCAGATGAGGCATCTTACAGATGAACTGAGCGAAATCACATGATGCAGAGGGACGTCTCCTAAGATCCTCACACTGGATGTTAAGAGTCTCAATCTGTTATGATAGTAACAGTATGTGAATCAATAATAATAACAACCTAATACAATTATATTCAAGATTCAACAATCTGTTTAAAATTATATTAATATTGTTGCCACCATGAAAACAAAATCTCAATACATTCATATTTATTTTGTAATGAGGTACAAGTCTTGGCATCTGAAATAAGCACTACTTTCAGAACCTTATATGTTCTTGGTATAGTTAATGGTTGGTCTTTTTTTATACAAAGTATACTATACCTTGTAAGTTTTATATATTTTGCAATTTAAGTTAATTTTTGCTCGCCTTAATAGGGGCCTTATTAACAAGCATACGTTGCTTCTTAGAGGTCCTGGCATAATATATATTCTGTATTTATGATTTGTAATTTCTTTATGATGCCAAATAAACTGGAGTGCATTGAGTAGTTCCTGTATTATTTTGAGATTGATAATGGTGATTATAAATGACTGTAAATAATACTTTTTGACTGATTTTCAATCAGGATTGTGGCATGAATAACAGCAAAAGGAGAAAAAAGAAATATGTTCAGAAGAATTAAGCGATATTACGGATACAATGAGATATCGTGAATATTTTCTAGATCATAATTGACATTATGACTGTAGGAGCAGTGTGTAAAGATAAATGGAGGAGTTTGCTCAAGATCTAAAGTCTTCTGGAACAAAGGAGAATAAAACAAGGAGGCAGAACAGTCGCAAGCTAGTCCTCAACCAAACTTCTTTTGAAGAAAAACATGTGCTTTTGTTCGGGGAGAACCTGGTCACTATATGTTATGACGACATAATTAATGGTGGCCGACTCCAGGATTGTCAGAAAGGAGAAAGGAGGCCCCCTCCCGGCACATGATTGATTCGGTAATCCCGCCACCCCTTCCGCATTGGCACATCGGACTGAAAGATGGGGGATCCAAATAATGGAAATCCAGAGTCGCAGTATGATATGATAGTAACATTGTGTTGGATAAGCAATTGCTGACATAACACTACTTGAATATACGTTCGTTCAACATTTCAACATTAGAAATAGAGTGATTTGAAGTACGGTGTTTGGTGTTGGTGTTGAGAGCGCGGAAAGGCTGCCGAACCGGGCTCCAAACAACGACGGTCGGTTTATAAGGACGATACCGATCACGTTATCGATAGCTCAACACCAGCGAGTGACAATGTTATAAATTATGTACAATTTTCTTTATGAGAGAAATGAATAAAAACCTATGAAAACAAAAAGAGTGACGTCAGGCGAAAAGTCTTGAGATAAAAGCATAATCCATTCTGAAATTCCAATAAGTTACATCATAAAGAATATAAAATCTGAAGTCATATATAAAAATAAATAGAGAAAAAATAATTTATCTTGAAGAACATATATAGTTCCCTTGATTTACAGCAACACCAACACCGAACTTGAAATCATGAATTTCTCAATCCCTAGGGGTTAGTGTTGGTGAATGGGAAAACTACAGATAAATCACCAACACCAACAGCGATACTCGGTTCAGCAGACGATATTCAACACAAGCACTCAACACAGACTACCGGAAATGCATATTTTCAGAGGTCAACCTCAACACCACCATGACTTCAAGTTCGGTGTTGCAGCTGGTGTTTGTGTCCTCACAACACCAACAGTGAACAACAGCTTTTAACACCGAACTTGAATTACTCATACTACAGACGGGAACTAAGAGATTAGATTTGTTTCAGTTTTTACGTTTTCATTTATTGTACATCAGCAATTCACAATGCAAATAGCCGTCACTCCATCAGCACTTCAATACCTCTCCGGTCATATACTTAACGGAAATAATATGGTATATATTATACGACACCTGAGTAGATCCTTGTCATTTGATTGGAGGATTGTTGGTCACATGATATTCAATAGATACACTACTGCACGGGCATGCATTTTTGGTACTATTCGCCGTAGTACTATTCAACGAGCGTGCAGTTTGGTTACATACAGCCTGTGTACCTCTCTGCCCTGCGCGTATCTCATTGTTATATTAGCTGCGTGTATCTGAAGTGAAGGCAATCTGAATGTAATCGAGAAGGCCTGACTCCAACTTTAATTTATCTTTAACATAAGGAGCAAAGCATTATTTGTTGAAAGATTAACGTTCAATTAGATCTATCATCTACTTCGATGTTGTATAAAACAAATAATGAATGTTTTTCGTTCGTTCAATAGTGCGAATATTTTCATTCGTTGAAAAATAAACATTAATTCTATTCAACTCGGCTGACGCCTCGTTGAATAGAACGTTAATCTTTCAACTCATGAAAATATTCGCACTACTTAACTCATAACCATTTATTATGTGTATATTATTCCCTATCAATAAGCAGGATATTCAAGAGATTTTGGTCGCTAACACATGCTTTAAAGACGCTGCTTCTATTGCTGAGAGTTTCAATAATTACTTTATAAATATAGGACCTAATCTTGCACATGCCATCCCCACCTCAAGTCGATCATTTCATTCATTTCTAGATCGTCAAAATCCTGAATCTCTATTTTTTTGTCCCGGTACTAAAGGTAGAGGTTATTGATATTGTTAACAATTTAAAAAGTAAAAAGAGCACTGGATATGATGGCATATCAAATATACTACTGAAACATGTTATTTCCGAAATAGTCATCCCATTAACCCATATATTTAACCTCTCTTTTATATGTGGTGACGTACCCTTTATAATGAAAAGAGCTAAAGTACCTGTATTAAAAAAGGTGACTCACGTGAACAGGGAAATTATAGGCCAATATCTTTACTTACCTCTTTTTCCAAAATATTAGAAAAACTTGTGTATTCACGAACAATAAATTTCCTTACACCACACAATTTACTTTAATAGTGACTTTCAATTTGGATTTAGAAAAAACACTCCATAAGTCATGCTATGTTAACACTCATTAATACAATTGTTTGTGCAATTGATGACTCTTGTCACACAATCGGTTTATTTCTAGACTTCTCAAAGGCGTTCGATACTATTGACCATCAAATTCTTCTTAATAAACTGTCTCACTACGGTGTCAGAGGGAAGGCCCTTGAGTGGTTTAGTAGCTACCTACCTTTCAGACAGAACTCAATACACCTTTGTAAATAACTTCCAGTCTTCAATTAAAAATATTACCTGTGGGGTGTCTCAAGGCTCTCTTCTTGGCCCTCTTCTTTTCATACTATATATATAAATGATTTCAAACGATCATCTAATATTTTATCTTTCATGATGACTCTAATATTTTTGTTTCATGTCATGACCCACAAACTCTCCTAAATACAATTAACTCGGAATTAGTTTTGGTTCAAAGTTGGATACAAGCCAATAAACTATCGTTGAATATTAAAAAGACAAATTATATGATATTTAGCAACAGTATTGATCATCTTCCTGGTCCAAATCAAATAAATGGTATCGAACTAGAATGTGTTCAAAGTACAAAATTCCTTGGAATTCATGTTGATCGCAAATTGACATGGAAAGTGCATATTAATGATTTATGTAAATTATTATCATATTCGTATTCTTGGTACCTCGGTATCTTTATGTTCCAACTAATTAATAACGAGTTACCTCTACCGATTTCCTCCATTTTTCAAAAAAATAACGAGATACATTCATACCCCACTAGACAGTCGAACCACTTCCACACTCCTCGAATGAGAACAGCTTTCGCACAAGAAAAACAATTATTTACACAGGTCCAGTATTTTGGAATAACATAGAACCTTCTCTTAAACAAAGTCCCAGTCTATACACATTTTATTATTATCATTTATTCGATCATTCATATAAAAAGCACAAATACTATACAGCATGGCAAGAGACAAGTACATAACAAGAATTAACAAACACATGCAAAGAGATAAGGGAGCACAAACGTGCCCCCACACATGCTACTCCCAGTTCATAATTAAAAATTCTATACATAGAATATTGCACATGATAAAAGGGGGAAGATAACAAAATAAGATGGAATAAAAATTGAATATAAAAAAGTTAATTTAAAAAATGATTTTAAAAAAAAATGCTACAATTTACAAACAATTTATATCTCCTCAACTCTGTACATTCAGCACAAATATAATCCTAGAACCATTATTACATAAGTTGCATGAAATGAACATATATAGCCATTCAAGAATATAAATACAATAATGTTATTCAAAGATATTTTAGTATAACTGGCAATGTACATGTAGGCATCATCCTGATCAAGATTCAAAAGAGCAGGCATGCAAAGTATTTGAGAAAAATATATAATAATACAGTCTGAATTTTAATAAGCAAAGTACTGGTAGGCTTCCAAAATAAACTTTTTGAACAGAAATGGTATAGATGATATTGCAAACAAAACATGTGTATATATTAGTATTGAAAATGAATCTGGAAAGACTGGAACTAACATGGGGGTTCATCTTAATATAACCTATAGTAAAAAGAATCAACACTACATGGATATACTGGATAAATTAAGATAAATTACAAGATAAAAACTTACAAACAGGAAATAGTTTCGAAGCCACATATATGTACTCAGCATGACTGTATGTTATGAAATACGCCTGGCAGGCAATGGCATTCAGGAGAGAATTATAAGATAAGGAGCAAAGTGAAAGAACAGGAGTGGGAAAGGGAGAAAGAGAGAAGAGAGCTCTAGAGAACAGAGGAAATGGGTAAAGAGGGAATGCTCTGCTAAGACATAATTTTTGTAACATGACCTAGAGAGTAGAATCATATAGTGTAATTAAGCTAATGAAGTAAAGCAGACAAGAGAAAACAAAAGATCAAATAACCTAATCAGGAAACAAGATTGCACTCTTCAAGGAGCTTAGGAAGGTAGAAGGAGAAAGAACTGGATGTCCTTGATGTCTCTGGACAATAGGGGCTTTTAGATTCGCACGAAGACAATGGGGATTGCTACGATCGACGTCCTTTTAATGCACTGCCTTGAATGGACGTCACACGTATCAGTCCACGCAAATCTAAAAGTCCCTAATGTGTCCCATAGTCGAGGTAGTCTTCTGGAGGGAGAAAAAATAAAGGGCTTGGGTTCTAGAAGAAAGATGTCGAAAAGAAAGAACCTCCAGACGACGTGGTTTAATGAGCATGTTCTCTTGAAGGGATTCACAGTCACATAAGCCTGAAAGGCACTTATAAGCGAATGAACATAACAAGTAGTCCCTACGAAAAGAGAGTGAAGACCAGTCAAGTGCCAGAAGTCGTTCATCTTACGGCATCTCACCACGCCTGTGCTTCAGCGCTAAGCGAGTCGCCGTCCGCTGAATTTTCTCGATTTGTTTAATTTGGGTTTGGGTCATCGGGTGCCAGGCCGGAATACCATATTCAAGGATTGGCAAGATAAGAGCTTTATACAATGAGAATATGGCACTAGTAGAAGCACCGCGTGCAACTACTCGGATAAAACCAAGTAGACGGTTGGTCCTAGAAACAATATAATCAATATGCGAGTTCCAAGACAAGTCTGAGCTAATTGTTATGCCTAAGTATCGAAAAGAAGGTACAGAATATATGCATGTGCTTCCTAAAAGGTATTGGGGAGTTAGGATCCTCTTCTTCCTGGTTATATGCATGACTTTGGTCTTATTTGGGTCAAAAAGACATACCATTAATAATAATAATAATAATATCGAATATTTAGGAGCGCTAAAAACAATAAGTACCATTGCTGGTAGTCCACTGTATCAACGTGTCCAAGTCTTTTTGAAGTAGGCTTTGGTCAACACCAGAAGAGATTACATGGAATAACAAGAGATCATCTGCAAAGAGAACAACTTCAGAAAAAAAGAGAAATAGAAATATCATTAATGAAGAGGTTAAAGAGCTTGGGCCCCAGGACACTCCCTTGTGGAATTCCAGAAGGAACATGAACCCAAGGAGAAGAGGAACCCTGAAAGAGAACAGATTGATAACGGTTAGAAAGGAAAGAGCGAAGCCACCTCCACAGGTTGCCCTGAATATTGAACTGAGAAGATAGTTTGGCAAGAAGGGCATTGTGAGGCATTTTGTTGAATGCTTTCGACATGTCAAGAAACACTGTGTCAATTCGTGGTGGATTCACAAGCTGAGTTACACAGCTCCTCCTTCTGGTAAACCCATGCTGGTACCTGCTAAGGAGACCATATGATTCGACATGATAATCAATTGCCTTCACAATAACTTTCTCAAGTACTCTGCACAACACAGATGTTAATGCAACTGGTCGGTAATCGGCAATAGAGGATGTTTCACCAGTCTTAAACACGGGGGTAATATGGGCCCGTTTCCAAGAGGACGGGACAGTTCCACTGTGAAGAGATGCATTAAACAATATTGAGAGAGGGTGTGAAATATCAAGAGCAATGTGACTGAGTACACTGGGTAATAAGCCATCTGGTCCTGGAGGCTTGTTCTTGGATAGGCCAATAAGAGCATAATAAATGTCAAAGGTAGAGACGGACAGGTCAAAGAGAGGAGGGATTGGCAAAGAACAGGAAGAAGAAGCATCAGATAGAGGTAAAGAAGGACCAAAGACAGATGAGAAAAAAGAGCTGAATGCATTAGCAATATCACAAGGTTTACATACATTCACATCGTTGAATTTAAATTTAAGAGGTGGTGCTGCATGCTTCCGATTACGTACAAATTACCAGAATTTACGCCTATTATCTTTACAAGCAAAGAGGGAGTTTACATAGGTTCAGTCGGATTTCCTAGATTCTTTCTTTACCTTATATCTAATAGCTTTGTAAGCAACCCAATCATTACGATTTGTTGTCCTTTTAGCAATTCTAAATAATGAATGTTTCCGTAGTATGAGCTTCTTTAGTTCAACTGAGATCCAGGGGGAACATTTGGATTTCTTTAGCATGACATAGGTCGAGAAATAGTTCGTAACTTTCTTCAATGTTTGCCGGATCTAACAGTGAGTTCCAAGGTATTAGATGTAAAATACGTCGAAGATAATCAAAGTCTGCTCGTTTCAAATGAAGAAATGACCGTAGGACCGAAGGCGTGGGGGCAGGCTTCGATGAACGAAAAACGACGTGAACAGCGAGATGGTCCGACTGAACAGGGTTAGGCATGGTTTCGACATATATGCCAAAGTATCATAACGGTGGTAAACACAAGATCAATAATAGAACCAGTAGAAATGTCATTAGGGGATGATGGGCGCGTAGGAGAAGTAACCATCTGAACGAAGCCAAACTCTCCCATGGTGTCCAAACAGCGTTTACGATGAGATGAGGTACTGTTGGTAGACATGTCAACATTGAAGTCTCCCATCAACAAACATCCACCAAACATATCCAGATGAACAGCATCAATTCTGACTGTAAGTCATTCCAGAATGAAACAGAGCTGCTAGACGGACGATAAAGAGCGCCAACAAGCCATGTGTTCGATCCAAAGCCGAAAGATGCCCACAAGAGCTCAATCCTATGATTGCCATTAATCCCAATGATATCAGGGTCGATTAAGATAGGATTCAATCCCTGAAGAGCTGCGATCAAAACACCACCACCTCGGCGGCTGCCAGGGCGATCATGGCGTAAAACCACATCAGGAATCCCAAGAGTAGAGTTGACAACACTACTGTCCAGCCATGTCTCGGTGACACAGACGATATCATGCTTGGGAGTATTAAAAAACACTTCAAGTTCTGGAATTTTTGCTTCTAAGGCTTCTCGCATTAATAAGGCATCAGGACATACCTTGAGAGCGACAATTCTGTCTAACATTGTTCCGTGCATCGCATGCAGTAGTAGTAGATCTAGTAGTGTTTTGAATAGGTCCTGGATTATATTCTATATCCCCAGCAGTGTACAACAAAGCACGGAATGTTGAGTAACCATTTGAATAGTATGGAATCGGCTTTCAAGCTGGTCTGAAATGTTTATTGGAGGTCAAACGAGTTCCATTCCAGTCCGTCAGTGAAACACCAACACTGTGGGTATACCACCACAAATAATGTGCACGGCCCCAGCGAAGATGGTGAAGAATGCAACTAGTTTCAGTTGGAACATGATTGCTTTCGCAACCATTTTCGTAGATGACTGAACATGAAACAATCCAAAGAGTCGTCAAAACAAGTGTAATGAGAATTACCATATTCTTTACACAGGATTACCCAGAGTCAGTGCTGGCCAGTACTACATGTAGATCCAACACAAAAACGTACCTGTGGGGCTGGAGTCAAACTGAAGATTCATCAAGGAGAAAATCTACCAGTAGCTTTCCTCAAATATGATGCTTAACATTGAACTTCTTCCATAAACAGAAGCTAAAAAAAAGCTAGAGATTAAACTTTTAAACACAATCATATACATTGATCTCGGTTTGACCCTCGACTCAATCTCTTTCTCAATCTTTCCACTAAATCTAACCTCCTTTTTCGCGTTTAAGTTTGTAAGTTTTAATTTAAAGTTCATCAGCAATTCACAACAAAAATAGCCGTCACTCCATCAGCACTTCATCCGTATTGTCATATTAAATGAAGAAAAAATATGGTAGATATTATTCCCTATCAATTTTAAAACCTTTAGTCTGTTTTTGTTTTATGAAAGAAAGTTGATTTTCTACTTCCATCTCCTGAAACGTTCAAATTTCCCAAGCTGTTTCCTCCTAACGGTGTAATACTTCGGACAGTAGAATTGTGAAATTGCGTTTGACAACATACATGAGTACGCTTCAAGTATAAGAAAAGGGGGAGTGAATTGCTCACAGTCCTAAAATATATGATGAGATTTATACCTTTGCAGACGATGCCATCGACGAAGATTTTGAGTAGAAGTCATCGTGTAGCAAGTAATTTTGCCTGTCGGGTCCCTGACCGATTGTCAGGTTCTTCAGATGAGGCATCTTACAGATGAACTGAGCGAAGTCACGTGATGCAGAGGGACTGAGATCCTCACACATGATGTCAAGAGTCTCAATCTGTTATAATAGTAACATAATGTTGAGTAAATAATTATAACAACCTAATCAAATTATATTAAAGATTCTGTTTTAATATTGTTGCCACGATGACAAAAAATCTCAATACATCAACATTTATTATGTAATGATGTACGAGTCTTGACACCTGAAATTAGCAATACTTTCAGAATCTGTCAGATGTCTGCCGTAGTTAATGTTTTTTGTTGTTGGTGGTACTAACTATATATATATATACCTTGTAAGATTTTATTAATTTGGCAATTTCAGTTAATATTGTGTTTATATAAACAAGGACCTCATTTACAAGAACAAGGTTCTTAAAGAGGTCCTGGCATTATTATCTATTCTGTTTTCATGATGTGTAATTTCTTTATGATGCCAAATAAACTGAATTGAATGGAATAGTTCCTGCATTCTTTTGAGATTGATAATAGTGAGGATATAAAACTGTTATGTAATGACGAATGTGAATCGTACTTTTTGACTGATTCAATCAAGATTGTGGCATGAATAAAAGCAAATGGGGAACAGAGTAATATGTTAAAAAGTATTATGCGCTTTTACGGATGCAATGAGACATCGTAGATATTTTCTAGCTCATATTTGACCTATTGCCTGTAGGAGCAGTGTGTTAAGATGAATGAAGGAGTTTGCTCAAGATGACAAGTCTTACGGAACAAAAGAAAATAAAACAAGGAGGCAGAACAGTCGCAAGCTAGTCTTCAACACACTTCTTTTGAAGAAAACCAGGTCACTATAAGTTATGACGACACAATAGTGGCCGGCTTCAGTGTTGTCAGAAAGAAGATACCCCCCCCCCCCCCCCTCCCACCAGCACATGACTGATTCTCTGCATTTGCGCGTCGGACTGAAGGAGGCGGGGGTCCAAATAATGGAAGGCCAGAGTCTCAGTATGATATGATAGTAACATTATGTTGGATAAACAATTGCTGACATTACACTACTTAAATTTACCTTCATTCAACATTAGAACATGATACAGTTGCCATCATCATTCCTTCACAAAGGCAACACGCTTCTTTTGACATGTGATTGAGATATCATTTGGAAACTCTAATTTTTGCGTTACACAAAAGTGTGACAACAAACTGACGTGGAGCATTTTGCAGTTTCCACTGAGAAAAAACAGAATCACTACAGAAGGGAACAAAGATATTTGATTTGTTTTATTTTGTACGTTTTAATTTAATGTTTATCAGCAATTCACGATGCAAATAACCGTCACTCCAACAGCACTCCCATAGCCCTCCGTATTGTCATATTAAACGAGAAAAATATGGTAGATATCATTCCGTATCAATCTTAAAATCCTAAGTCTGTTTTCGTGTTTCGCACTTCCATCTCCTGAAACTTTCAAATTTCCCAAGCTTTTTCCTCCAAACGGTGTAATAATTCGGACAGTAAAGAATCGTTCTATTTCGTTTGACAACAGAAGTGAGTAAACTCCCAGTATCGGAAATCACGTAGTGATTTGCTCACAGTCCTTTAATGATCAGATCAATACCTTTACTGACGATGCCATCGACGAAGATGCTGAGTAGAAGTCATCGTGTAGCAAGACAGCGTGCGAGTAGAGTACCCCAACGAGTGTCAGGTTTATCAGCTGAGGCATCTGACAGATGAACTGAGCGAAATCACGTGATGCACAGGGACGTTTACTGAGATCCTCACACCGGATGTGAAGAGTCTCAATCTGTTATGATAGTAACAGTATGTTGAATGAATAATAATAACAACCTAATACAATTATATTCAAGATTCAACAATCTGTTTGAATTTCTTAAATATTGTTGCTACAATGAACAAAACATCTCAATACATATTTGTAATTATATACGAGTCTTGACACCTGAAATTATCACTACTTTCAGACTCTTTCAGATACCTTCTGTAGTTAATGGTTGGTCTTTTTTGTACTAAATACCTTAAAAGTTTTATATATTTTTCAATTTAAGTTAATATAATGTTAACCTTAATAGGGGCATTATTTACAAGCACAGGTTGCTTGTTAGGGGTCCTAACATATTATGTATTCTGTATTTATGATTTGTAATTTCTTTATCATGCCAAATGAACTGAATTGAATTGAATTGAATTGAATAGTTCCTGTATTCTTTAGAGATTGATAGTGGTAATTATACATTGCGTCCCAGAAAAAGTAAAACCGAGAATTATCGATGTTTTATCATAACTTAATAACAATTATAACTAGACATGTAATACCTGTTTGGAACAAGTATATGTGGGCTGTTCCAACTTATTTGGCAAAACCTGTTAGATAGATTCATGATGTGATCAAAATGTATCTTCCATAGGCATGACATTCAAATTAAGAAATTTCTGACATGTGGCCTTTAATCGAAATTTTCACTATGATGACGTCATCACAATGAAAAATGGTGACAAATGAGCTTGTAGAGAATTATCTTGGCTACAACATATCAAAATTTGGAAGAAAAATTGATCAATATTTATAGAGATACAATAAATTTTCCAAAAATATGCTGACGTCATAATATGCAAATTCATATTTTGAGTTTACAGGCCATTATAATGATATCACAATACACTTAATGGCCAAATGAGACATGAAATCATATCTCCGACTCATCCGCTATCTAGATATGAAAAAAATGAGGGCCCCGGTGCATCCCAAAGAGCTATAATGGATTTTTTTTTTATAGGCATGTTTTTGCCCATATATACTATGCATTACAAGAGCTCGCGCGCACGGACATTTATGTTAAGCGGACGCTCATTCCGTTATAAATAGTCATAAAGAGATAAACATGGTATCAATTTGTTTGTAAAAGTATGTGGAATATCAAAAGGAAAAAAAATGGCGATTCTATGTTGCAAAATGCCAGTACGCGCAAAAACGCGTGCGCATGCGTGTGTGCGTGTTTTTTGCGGAATGCTTAAAATGGCCTGAAAAGTATCCAAAATAAATTTGAGACGATTTTGAGCATTTTAAAATTTTGCGCGCGCGTTTTTTGACCTGAAATTGACCTGACGGATATTGACCTTGATCATGATGAATATATGAATGAGAAATGACTTTTGGTTATGAAGATATGATCATGAGTTAATTTTCACAAAATGGCGCCTAGATAACGTCATCAGTCAAGGTCAAGATTGAAAACGTTATTTCGATTTTTCTATATGCCTATACATATGTGTGCAAAATTTCAAGTTAATTGAATGATCCATTTTTAAGTTATCTTGCTAACAAAAAAGTGACAAGAATTAAGAAAAATAAAAGAATAATAAATAAATAATAATAATAAAGGCAATTTTAACAAAAATATAAGGTGGTCTGTATGATATACAGCCCACCTGATTAATAAATGACACATATTTGTAAAGCTTAGATCCTCCTCTCTCGTTTGGTTCAACACATATAATGCATATATCATGAATGAGTTATTACACACAATTTGAAGAGAGGAAACAAAAAGGTCATTTGGCGGGCGGTATCTGAATTTCAAAAAGAAAATCACATTTCTAGAAAGTTCATTTTCTGCCCTTTTATCTGACACCCCCAATCAGGAGAAAATGAGCCAGCAATAACAAAGTTCTGTTTGTTTAAAGTAAAGCTTGCATTTCCATAAAAAAAAAGAATTCGTTTTCACTGGCTGCCTGCCGTGGCAACAAACAGAGTTGACAAAAGCCTTATCTCCGTTTCGTTGACAAAAAGCCATGCACAAAGAAGACGAAAGACTTGATGCAGAACTTTGTGGCATGAATAGCATCAAATGGGGAACAGAGGAATATGTTAAGAAGCATTAAGCGACATTACGATTACAATGAGACATCGTGAATATTTTCTAGATCATAATTGACCTGTTGCCTGTAGGAGCAGTGTGTTAAGATGAATGAAGGAGTTTGCTCAAGATCTTAAAGTCTTACGGAACAAAAGAGAATAAAAGAAGGAGGCAGCACACTCGCAAGCTAGTCTTCAACTATACTATTTTTGAAGAAAATTATGTGCTATTTTTTAGAGAACCTGGTCACTCCAAGTGCTTAGGGATTGTCAGAAGGAGGTACCCCCACACGTCTTTTAAAGTCAAGTAACAGTTTAATACACAGCTATATCCAGACTATCATGTGTTTGGTTAAGTTACCAGATGAGTTGAATATCTTCTCACAATATTTGCACTTGACAGGTTTCTCTCCAGTGTGCGTTCTTTCTTTTTTCTTTTTTCTTTTTATCACGGCCCAAAGGGGGGGGGTGAAACCCCCTCACCCCCTACCTATGTAGGGGTGAGGGGGTTTCACCCTGGTTTCCGCCCCTGACACTTACAGTATAACGAAAGGCGTAGTGATTTGCTCACAGTCCTAAAATATATGATCAGCTCAATACCTTTGCAGACGATGCCATTGACGAAGATGTTGAGTAGAAGTCATCGTGTAGCGAGAAAATGTGCAGGTCTTGCCCCCCACCGAGTGTCAGCTTCTTCAGATAAGGCATCTTACAGATGGACTGAGCGAGATCACGTGATGCAGAGGGACATCTACTGAGATCCCCAGAACCGATGTCAAGAGTCTCTATCTGTTATTATAGTAACATTATGTTGAATAAATAATAATAACGTCCTATTAAAATTATATTCGAGATTCAACAATCTGTTTGAATTCATTAAATATTGTTACCACAATATTAAACAAAACATCTCAATACATCAATGTTTAACATAAATGAGTACCATTCCAGTATAACAAAAGGGGGGGGTGAATTGCTCACAGTCCTAAAATATATGCTGAGATTGATACCTTAGCAGACGATGCCATCGATGAAGATGTTGAGTAGAAGTCATCGTGTAGCGAGTAATCTAGCCTGTAGGGTCCCTGGCCAATTGTCAGGGTCTTCAGATGAGGCGTCTTACAGATGAACTGAGCGAAATGACGTGCTGCAGAGGGACATTTACTGACATCCTCACGCCGGAAGTAAAGAGTCTCAATCTGTTACGATATTAACATTGTCGTTGAATGAATAATAATAACAACTCGATGAAACTATATTCAAGTTTTAAAAATCTATTGGAAATTATATTGATATCGTTACCACAATGAAAAATAATGAACACTTCCACTTATTTTTGGTAATAATGTTCAAGCATTGACACCTGAAATGGCAATTTTTTTCAAAGGTTCCGGGATTATTTTGAAACTGATATGGTATGACAGAGCGAGGTGAAACTATAGGTTCGAGTGATCGAATGGGGACTATGATTTGACTATTCAGTAGAGGGGGGAGGGAGAGGTGGACAGCGCGGGCGCAAAATATTTTTGTTTCCTTCTTTAAATGTAATGGCATGGCGGTTTTTTGATGATGGGAGTCACTGAAAAGTTACATATGAGACATCGTGATCTAGCTTATATTGACCTCTTGACTGTGGGAGGGAGCAGTGGGTATGATCTAAGGGTTTAACACAAACCAGTACTCAATCACATTACTGTTGAGGACAAAAAGGTACTTTATGACATGAATCGGAATAACCTGAAAACCCTGATTACGTCATCGTACATTAAAATCAATGTGACACTGTCTTCACAACGACAATGTAATATAGTGGCGGGTGATCCAGGATTGTCAGAGAGCAGGGGGTCTTTTTCCGGGGAATAAGGTTCGGTAATTCCGCTGGCTCTCCAATATATTCTGATCAGGGATAAACAAAAAACATTCCGAATATTGATAGCCTTTTCCCTTTTCCCCCTTCTTTTCCATTCTTTTTTTTTTATTTTGTTTTATTAAACTAGGTGGGAATTCAGTAATTTCGATTAGAATGATTGAAAACGTAGAAAATAATTCATTTTGAAACTCTCTGAAATAAATCATGATATATGACAAATAGTTTAATGTAATATTTCGAATTTTGTTGAAGAAAAATTTTACATTTATTTTTCTAACAATAAAATCTCTGATTCCCAGTGTTCTCCTAATTCAATTCAATATTGTGACATCAGGGAAGTTATTTTCCTGGTTGAATATGGCATCCATTTTATTTAAAAGAATGATGTATCAAAAAAATACGACAACATGGATAAAACATCAGATTTACACTGACTTTGGAATCGACTGCTTTATTCGCCAGTACCGAGTAGAAAACATCATGCACAGTACTAGCGATCGTCACAGATCTCAGTGATGAGCAGATGAATTCAGCCAGGTCCTCTGAAGCCGTCCGTCCACACGAATTCTCGATAGTCATGTGATCCTACAAGGTACATTTACACAAATAACATTAGGCCAACATTTTTTTGGGGGTCTTTAAACAAACAAAAAAATCCCCCATTTTTTTAAAAAATAAATATTTATCCAGAAAAAAAAAAAAATCATTGGGATGTCAAGGATTTAAACAAACGAAGTCAATAAAATACTTTAATATGGTAATAGACTAGTTTAATGTACAATGAATATCAAGACCAGCACAGAAAGTATTTTTGGCTTTGCAGTATTAAAAGCACCTTTTAAAACCCCCACAGTGTACTACTTATAGCTACTAGCAAACGATGCCTAATCGGTGACCATTGGTCCCCCATGATCCACTTTATCTTATGTTAACTGAGAGCTGATTTGATGAGAAAAACACCTGTCCAGTGACCTTGCAGGGTGGTCTAATCCCTCCTGTAAACTAGTACAGATGGGCTTTAAAATGAGTTAAAGAATGCTCAGAACCTTATTTGAATGAACGGCATTTTGACATAGAAAAATAAAATTGGCAAGTTTAATAAATACAGAATTGCGTACTGAAAACACCAAACTGGCAACGGGATGGATTTTGATCCTTGCAAAATGCATAAAATGGTATGTTTGGCGTTTAAGATTGCTCCCCCCCCCCCCCCCCCCAAAAAAAAAAAAAAAAAAAAATAATAATAATAATAATAATAATAATAATAATAATAATAATAACAATAATAATAATTGAATGAAAAAAAAATTGAATTAAAAAAAAAAAATGATACCAGGTTGTCCTGATTAATCACCTTAATTGATACTGATGTTTTCCCCATTTTCCGTTTGTGTCTATTCTGTTTTCATTATCTATATATCAATATAAACATCAAATTATATAATCATAACAATATGCATTTTAAAGGAATCGTTGTAATCCCACCATATATAATATTTAAGTTTAAGTTTTATCATACTGGTTTGAACAGTATGCACGTGCAAATCCTAATGGGATTCGTGATATCAAAAGTTTCATCGTAAAACCACGCAAGACGGGTTGTGCTGCAATGACAATAAATCACAACTCCTATTAACAGATTAAAGTCCTAATACTCACTATTGTTAATAATAATATTACATGTTTTTCGTGTACATTGCAGTTTTCATGTTACAAATTATGATCAGAGTTGTACCCTTGTAAATCCGAAAAAGTGATTTTAAACATGCTCCATGATAAAATAAAATTTATTCTATCAAGATTCTTTTCAATATTATTTTGGGTGAAAAGAAGTTTGTACAGAATTCATTGCCTTATTAGCGCATGTCGGGGTTCAAAGCATCGTTCGTATAAAAATGACGTCACTTTAAGTCTGAGAATGACATTTACATCAAATAGAAACTTTATCACTCAAAGAGATCGCACAAAGATGAAATGTGTACGTTACAATTTGACGTTACTTTCCTTACCACTTCACGATGATTCATGATGAAAATATGCCCTGATACTGTGTGTGCCTGCATCTCCTTGTTGATCCTCAGTTCCTTGGCGGACTTAGTTGATAGATGATCCGCCACTGCTTTGGCCACTGCTTGGTCTTGGCTCTCGTATGTTACATCTACGATGAAGTCATCATCGATACCCTTCCCTTTCGACGCTATGAGAAGAGATACGATATTCAAGCCGACCTCCTTCTGCTGGGCCGAGGTGAAGTACAGTAGGTACCGGTATTCCCCTGCTTTCGGTATGGTATTCACTATCAACCTGTCATATTCATTAGGGTTTGAGTTATGAAGAGATGCAAGATACATCCCTGCTAGATATTCCTGGAAGAGCTTATGGGGAAAATGCACCGATTGGACTACAACATTCGGATTATTTCTTCTGTCTCTCCTCGGAAGAACTTTCTTCTCTCTGGTGAGTACACCAACTTTACAACCTACATCTATGGACTCTGGATGGCTCTGAAACTCGTCTTCTGTGAATACTAACCGTCGCTTGAGAAGTCCCTGGAAGGCAATGCAGCCAATGTCAATCAGGTGGTGACGAATATCTGAAAAACGTTCCCTTAATTTGCCTTCAACAATACCTGAAGATGAAATGTGCTTCGATAAGTAATGATCAATCAAAAAGTCAATCATCTGATTGAAGAGCTGGGAAAAAGTTTGCAGCTTGGACATTGCCTCTCGGCGTTCTCCATCAAACTCTTTCCACATGATACACAGCATGGCTGTGTATATAGGATAGGGAGCCATGTTCTCTCCGATCACATTGTTATTTGCTATGAATCGGCTCAGATCTTCAGAGGAAGCTGTATCTGGATGAAAGAACTTGGTGATGTAGGAAGAGAGGTTTGCAGCAGAGAAACCCTCTACAGCAATGAAAGCATACACCTTTCTGAGATCGATATCCTTTCTAATCTCATCGGATCTCCATTGCCGTGATGTGATTAGTACTGTCCCTGACTTGAACAGCTTATTTAGAGTGATTAGGGCGATTTGATGAAAGATGTTAAGATCGACAGCAAACTCATCTAGGCCGTCCAGGACAAGAAAAACGTAATCCGGATTTGCGAGGATGTACTTGTCTAGTTGCTTGGCTGTGACCGGATTGTTGTCAGAAAGATACGACTTCACTATCTCTCCAACAGTCTTGTCCTCTGCATTGCGAAGGAGAATGACAAGAACCAGTTTGAAATCTTGGTAGCCTTTTCCGTGGATCCAATCCCAAGCGATCTTGGCGCAAAAAGTGGTCTTCCCTACACCACCTTCACCTTCTACCAACAAGCGTTTGGGATAGATTCCGTTGACTTTGGTCTTGAGGAGGTTGTCGTAGAGAAGCGGTGTCTTGCGTTTTGTACCTTTGTCTTCTTCCATCAACGTTAGATTGGTGAAGATACGTTTAAATTCAAGTAGAAGTTCGCTGTTTAGTGGATCGGCTTGAATCTGACATAGATGAATTGTCAAATAGCGTTTGACATCTTCAGCAACCCGTTGGATTTCCTCCTCTGTCATGGACGGTATATGATCACCAATCTGACCTGTGATGAGATGGTGAAGAACGTTGTCTCTATAATGACTATAACAATATGACCAATGTAGTAACATAAAACAACAGCAACAGCAGCAGTGGTTCTCACAGTGAGTAATAGGGACTTTTAGATTTGCAGAACAACAACGTGGATTGCTACGATCGATGTCCGTTTAATGCACTGCCTTGAATGGACGTCACACGTATCAGTCCACGCAAATCTAAAAGCCCCTATTGTATCGGCATTGTGCCCAGATGTCAGTGCTCCAGGAAAGGGTTCAGGGTCGATGCTAGAATGTAAACCCATTCGGTAAAAAAATGGGGTTTGGGGCACATTCTATTAAGCAAAGCTTGCGGTAAATGTCATATAGAATGTACATGATATTGTTCATTTCTTAACTAAATAAGGTAAACACGATTTTCTACGTTAAAAGTACGCTCCTGGATCGTCATGCGTAAAATTCATGCACTAATGAAATATGTATTTCATGACTGTGCTCTATTGCCGTAGTTTTCTAGACAGATATTCCTCCTTTATAAATGTTTGTCCGTATAAATGTTTAAATCCATGGTATTTGGTCCCACACGCTACCATGTATATTGTGGAGTTAAGATTAAATGCGTGATTTTACGACAGGTTTGGTCTGATCCAAACACTAGTATCTGGTATCTGGCGCTGCTCAGTGGCTGCCGGGCTCACGATCAATTGGGCAAAAAGAATTTCCGTTTCGGTTTAATAAAATTTGGAGTGGACTATTAGTGGATTAGTATTATTATTAGTAGTAGTAGTAGTATTATTCCAATATAAACATTTAGTGTGCATTTGATCACGGTGATTTTGCTGTTCTGCCGATCCCTTGGTCGATCCTCGAAACGAGCAAAATTGTCATCTGATCAAGCTGGTTGCAAAGGAAGTCGACTCACAAGTGCAGCTTGCTGCACGTCGCGTTACCCAACGCCAAACATTTTTTTTGTTAATTGTGTTATTTCGTACATATGATTCCTACGAAAAACTTTCATAAGGCCTATACAAAAAAGATGTTGTATTGTCCTTTGCGACCGACCCCAAAATCTTGAAATCTACGGTCGGCTTTTTATTTTTTATTTGTTTATTACCATTCTTTAGAGGAAAAAAATCAGTCCCAAGAGGGAGAAGAAGAAAAAAAGTTCTTAAAAACAGTGTTTCCGACCGACCGACCCATGTTTTGGCACGTAAAGGGCAATACAACATCCTTTTTTTAAAAGGCCTAACTGTAGGTATCACAGTTGATGTAATGTCGCCCTCTGTAGGCCCTTTGTATGTAGGCTTTACTTCATGAATACCGTCTTATGAAGTCGACATGCAACTGCCAACTCTTGTAAATGATTGATAAGCTCGCAGTTGAAACCAGTATAGGCAACTGGTTAACTTGTACCAGTTAAAACCAGTAGTCAACTGGTACCAGTTGAAACCAGTATATTCAACTGTTGTTTTTTTATATGAAAATTGAAACAACGCTAACGGGGACAAGTTGAAAAACCAAATGACATCTGAGACCAGTTAATATTTCCAGTCGATTTAACAGTTGAAAACCAGTTGAAAATCAGCTGAATACCAGTTGATTTACCGGTTGAAAACCAGTAAATTTATCAGTTGATTACCATTTGAAAACCGTTGAATACCAGTTGATTGTCCAGTATAAACTTTAATCAATGTCGGCATCTGGCCTCAAACAAGGCCACAGTTTCTTGCAATTACATCATCTGAAATGGATTACAGATGACCATCATATTAAAGGTCAGGTGACATCCATATATAACTTGATTCCTGTTGATGTGCAGGGCTGCGTACAATTCATATTTGTTATTCAAACATCTAAATATATTTCATAGATTTTTAAATATTGTTTTTAAAAAAAAATTCAGACCTGCTAAGCTCCACCCTAAAAATATGCTCCAGATCTCATTTATCTTGTGACATCATACGTCAATCATTAGTGAGCTAGCAAAAGACAGTGGTATGTACCTTCCCCCAGTTCAGCACATGCTCACAAAGGAATTGCATGCTTTCATACAATACCTCCACATAACCTTTCTTTTCCTGGTGATGCTACAGCATGTCTGACATAGCAACTCATAATCTCCCCGCCGAAGATGTAATGGTCAGGTAAGGGGTGGGAGCTGGAGAGAGGTCTATGGTACAACCGTCCATATTTTGGA
Organism: Strongylocentrotus droebachiensis; assembly: GCA_035222895.1. NCBI lineage: Eukaryota > Metazoa > Echinodermata > Echinoidea > Camarodonta > Strongylocentrotidae > Strongylocentrotus > Strongylocentrotus droebachiensis. Next base: position 244,830 of record JAVYIG010001977.1, read on the forward strand.
TTAGATGCACGCGTGTGTCAACTTCCCGTGCAATGATATAACTATTCCGCGTGTTTCGAGGATCGACCATGGGATCGTGCCAGAGCACGCAAGCTGCCTTGATTAAAGGCTACTCCTTAGTTTGCTGCACTGTTTTTTAATATAATACGTAATTATATAATGCTAAATATATCATTGCTTTAGAAAACAAGCATGTCTCGTCTTTTAAAAGCCACATTGAATATTCAACTTAAACGTTGGGGTGTGCTCACTTTTATTGGAAACTGTGTCTGATGTACGTGTGTGGTTGGTGGGGACGGTTCTAGGACAATTACCCCGTGGGCAATCACCCACGGCCAATTACCAGCGGGACAATTACCCCCCCCCCCCCCTCCCCCCGGAACAATTACCCCCCGAGGACAACCACCCCAGAGGATTAATTAGGGAGGAAAATTACACCCTAGGTCAATCCCCCCCCCCCCCCCCGTAAACATTATTATGCTTTAAATCCAACTTAATATCAGGGTTGACTTCCCCTTTAACCCTATTCTATCCGGGCTATTTCAGACCAGGTTTTTACCCCCCCCCCCCCCCCTAAGATCTCGGCCATTTCCCAGCCGATCGCCGCGAAAATGTGCATGCATGTCAAGTGAAGTGTATAGAATACTATGGTAACATAATTCTTTTTGGAAAATTCACTCATTTGCATATTCATGGTAATTTATGCAAATAAGCTAGGTCATACAATTCACATTTTTACCCCCAAATCATATATTATTCATATTTAAGCATTCTTTTTAACTACATATATTCGTTAGACCATTTGGAATAATAATACAACACAAACAATTGGAAGAGCCAGGTTATTATTATCTCTTGTTTTGATAAAAAAAAATATGTATTTGATTGTTTTTTATGTATTTGATTGTTTTTTTAACTTATTTTTGTTGATGTTTTATTTCATTTCTAACTTTTTGACCCCAAAGCAAGCACCTAAACTTTAAACAAGACCAAATAACCAATGTTTTATCTTTTTTAGGAAAAATGCTGACATGCAAATAAATAAGGTCACACGACTTTGTAACTATACGTCCGATTTTTTCCGGAGTAGTCGCTTAATGACTACAAGGGGGTCTAATTGACCCCCCCCCCCCCCAGTTAATATAGGTTTAATGAACTGGGGAATTTCCGGGGGGATTCTATTAGTGTGTAATTTTTTGAAATGGGGGTGATTGTCCTCGGATGGTTGTCCGTGGCTGTTCACGGAGGGGGGGGGGGGGGGGGTAATTGTCTCTAGGGAATAATGTTTAGGGGTGGGGGTAATTTTCCTGGGGGGTAATTGTCCTAGGGGAACTTCAGGGGGATTTGTCCTCGGGGGATGGTTGTCCTTGGTTGTTCAGGGAGGGGGTAATTGTCTCTGGGAATAATGTTTAGGGGTGGGGGTAATTTTCCTGGGGGGTAATTGTCCTAGAGGGAATTCAGGGGGGATTTGTCCTCGGGGGATGGTTGTCCTTGGTTGTTCAGGGAGGGGGTAATTGTCTCTGGGAATAATGTTTAGGGGTGGGGGTAATTGTCCTGGGGGGTAATTGTCCTAGAGGGAATTCAGGGGGGATTTATCCTCGAGGGATGGTTGTCTTGGGGGGTAATTTTCCGGGGGTGATTGCCCAGGGGTAATTTTCCTGATACGGGTGGGGACGGGTGTGTGTGCGTATATTTGTGTTAAACTGTACCTTTTTGTACACTATCAGCAAGTTGAACCAGCTCAATGATTTCTAACTTGTTGACTAGTATTTCCCTCGCCTCGCTTTCATGTACTGTCTTCCGCCATTCGTAAAGCATTTGATAGGTAGCTTGCATGGAGTTGCCAAGCTTGTCTTTCTCAAACCGCCTTAGTTTAGCCTCAGTGAATCCTAAAGCTAGTCCGACCTTCCTGAAATTTGAGGGATCCATACCGTCGGCAAGGAGATAGAGCTCGAGTTCGGTCAGACTTCCAGGGCTAAATTATAGACAAAAGAAGAATTCATATAGCACTTTTGATTTATGAAAGAATTTTTCTTTCATTTATTGTTTTACTGTTTAATGATATTCATCAAAATTACCTATAATGCAAGTGCAAGCACTCCAACAACACTGCAAAATATTAACAGATATGTGGACCTTTTAAACATGATTAGAATATGCAAAACTTCCACATATTTTGATTTCATTTATTAATTCAAACAATTAATATTTACCAGCTATGTCAAAGGCCGTTATTAGAGTCGGGTTAACAAAAGAAATTAGTCAGGGTTTAATTGAATTATCGTTCGGTAAACGTGATCTTGGACATTAATACAAATATGTACCACTATATAAAGCGCAATTCCTGTCCTAAGACATATCAGTGTGCTTTACATAAATTATATAATTATTACTCTAGCTTGTATTTTTGCTCCGGCATCTGTTATCAGCTCACAGTGTATGTCAAGGAATAATCCTATCAGGTACAGTACCCATTTACCTCACCTGGGTCAAGTGAGGCAAATTTAGATTAATTTCTTGCCAAAGGACATTAGTGCCGCAGCGGGACTCGAACTGCGGACCTTGTGATCCACAGTCCGGTGACATATCCACTCAACCACGACACCCATAGATCCAGAGTCCGGTCTAGTAGAATTCGGAATGATGGATTTTAATTTTCATATGCTGCTTACTTATCATTTGGACCAGGGTTTCGTTCTATGTCACCGGATCTCAATAGGAGTATGTTGGTCACGTCTGGACAGTCATTCCCTTTGATTGCATCTGTTTTACCACTGGTTGTCCCTGATTGGAGTTCCGGATAGGTCGGTGATCCATGATTCTCCGTTACTTCCTAAGAATGAAGATAAAATTACGAAAAGAAGACACATTTTAACTCTGTGAACTATGTACAAGCCATACCACATTGTATTCCTGACAGGGGATTTTTTTTATGAATGGTTTCTAGTTTATTTTAACATTTCTAATACAAACAAAAGCACATACAGGTGATAGAAGGGTGTTCGTGTAGCCATTGGACAAGATGATTCATGATATTCCGTTATTTTCTTAATGAAACTTATGGACAGAAGACAATTTTCAAAAGAATTATCATATATTTTATTTGCCAAATTACATGTAGAATCACTGAAGAGTAAGAATTATGTGAAAGGGTAAAGGGCACTTGTACCATTGATAACAGTGTAATTAACGTTACACCTACAATTTCCACAGCAAATTTGATTAATCAAACTGTCCTGTAGTCTAAGAATACATGTTATATAGATCTGCTTTTGCTAGTTACATGTCTTGGTCAAAAACCCGTTTACAAAATAGTTTGAATGTGTATACAGCTTTTGTGGGGGTGGGGGGGGGGGTATTTTGATTTAATGTTTGCCTGTTTGTCTCACTGTATTTTGTTTTGTTCTTCTTTTTCATATGTGAGTGGTGTGGTTCTAGGAAAGGCATATAAATATCAATCATACCCTGATAGATGATGTTGTTTGCTCGGTGTTTCTCGTTTTATCTTGCCTGGGTTTAGGTGAAAGGTTCAATGATTGGTCATCTATCCCCGACGGTCCAGAGTCTGATATTCCCTCCTTGTCTCGATTGATACGATCTTTCTCACCGGGAACGTCTGCAGGTACATGTGCGTACGACTCTGATGTGCTAAATTCAGGTCGGTCTGTTCTACTTATTTCATTGGAATTAGGGGTGTATTCATGTGTTATGAGATTAATGGTTATGTGTCTATTGTCCAATTCATCTTCTACATAGGGTCGGGGAACTGGAATCTGCACGTCAGTAGTATCAGGGACATGGTTGATATCATTTGCCGTTTGAGAACCACTGTTTTCAGCGCACGCAGACTCAGAGTCGCATGTGTTTCCTCTCTGCTTGACAGCATGACACCCTGGACCATGACATTGTGACCGAGTCTGAGAATAAGCATTACCTATACTATTGCTGACGTCACATGAAGGCACATTGCTGACGTCACCTGAAGTGGTATCAAGGTTGACATTGTAAGAAGACGCAGATCGTCGGGCCGAGTTGCCTGGAGAACTATTCGCACCAAGTGAAGAGCCAGTGCGAGATGAGATGTAACACTCAGGATTGTTGTTTTCTTCGGGTGGCGCAGCATTCTTGGTTTGTTTAATTAGGTTGTGAAGTCTCCTCCAATAGTAGTGGTAGTCATATTCTTTCCTTCGACGGCGCATAAACGTGCCGATCCTGACACGCCATTCACCAAGAGACACAGGCATTGTGTCATCAGGATACTGTGTTGTCAGAGGGAAGGAAGAAAAGGATTAATGCAGAGTTATTTCATAAGACGGGCAACATGATGCATAGGAAAACAGTATCAAATCTTTGTTCGGATTTATCTTAAGATGCCATGTAAGGAAAATGTATTCGTTGTAGACTACATAATATCGCATCTTTGAAGGATAATGAAATGCATGGTGCTTTAAAGCCCTTCTGCACTAGTTTGGCGAGTAGGGATTAGACCACCCTCTCGTCAACTCAACTCTCAATTAAAGGCCCGGTCACACAGCGGGGGCGCATGGGGGGCGCACTGGTCGGTGCATTGAAAATCGTGATTCCGACTTTTGTCAGGATTTGGGAAAAGCTAGCGAGCTGACACCGAATGCATAGCGTGTTGCTAGCGCGCTGCGCTAATGCAGGGCATGTGCTCCACGTATGTCTGGCGTTGGTCTAGCGCGCTCCGCGCATGTCTGGCGTCCCTTTGGCGTGTACATTCATGCGTCGAGAAAAAGAGGATCATTGGGGACCAACGGGTACCGCTTAGGCATTGTTTTCTATATAGAGGGAGCAAGTAGCTACAAGTAGTGCAGTGGGGCCTTAATGCATATTGTACAGCTCGTTACATTCTAGAAGATTCTGGTACATCCCTTGTAGACGGCAAATCCGGACAAACTACCACCATGAAGATATCCCTTGTAGGACCTGCATTAACAAAAACGTTATCTTTTTGTTGGTAAGTTTGGTAAGTTTCCTACGGGGTAGTTGTCCGCGTTTATAGTTGTCCTAGTAGTTATCTTATGCGGAATTTTTAATGTTTTTAGTGACCGAAATATAGTCTGAAAATGTTATGATATTGTAATGATCACACTAAGTTTCCTGTAGCCAAATGACACCGGAGTTGTCTTCTTCACAAGCGTTTTTTTTTTTAAATCATTTTTATATAAAATTAAAAGCCATAATCGTTTATGGATTGAGCATTGCATCTAAATACTTTATTATTTTATTTCGTTGAATGTTCAGATTCGCTTTCAAGTAAATTTTTTATAAAATGTTAATAATACTGATTGGAAGAATTTCATTTCACCGTTGATTTTGTTCGTAAATTATGTTATGGCAACAACTTTGTCTTTCCTAAGCAATTCCAGAAGTTCCTCGCTTTTTTACTTCATTTTTCTGAACATACTCTCATTAAATATTTTCTTTTCCTGTGTTTGTGTGGATCATACTGGGTAACGTATACTGTATTTCCTGTTTTGCTACTTTTTTTCTCCAACTTTACCCACTATCTTAAAGATACTGTCTATGTCCCTTTTGCAGCCAACCCCATATTCTGTAGAACTTTGCAGGAATTATGAATATATCATGTATGTCCTATCTGTGAAATTTAAACGTTAGCAGTGTCCTAATATTCAAATTATGCAAGGAAACCCGTTTACCTGCTAGACTTCACTGTCAGACACTATTGAATGACTGACTGGCTTTTTTCTTCTTTGGTTATAACATACATAAAAAGAGCTGTAAAGGGTACATGAGCATTTGTCTACACCAATAACCCACTTCTTGTAATGGCCAAAATTAAACTGATTGAATCTTTGCGAAGCATAAAACGTACGACCATTCGGTACAATGGTGTGAAAATCAAGACTATTACTTATTGGCTCTATAGCTCCTAAGTCGATTCGACAACTAATAGTCGTTATTTTCCCACTTAAAGACATTTTCAAGCCCCCTTTTTTTAGGGAAGTTCTAAATTAGTATCAACTTTCAAATGCCGTTGGAATTTAACCTTTTCATTTTTTGGGCCTGCAAATGGGACATGGTACCTTTAAGAAGTTTTTTTCTCCTTCCTACCTTACCAATTTGTCCTTTTTCTTGGTGTAAAAAATGAGACTCTTTACTGGGGTCAATGTGTGAGATATTTTGATTGACCCCTTCTAAGTTCAATGGTATGCTTATGTTGTTCTTTGTGGGCGATTCTACACAAAATAAAATAGAATTAGATATTCGAATATATTGGATGAGGGTAAAAGTAAATGTAGATACTCTTTTGTGACTGTATATTAATATTTTTCACCTCGCTTTTGTAGGGGCCACTTCGCTCTATAGAAATACCTCTTTTTTAGCAATACAACCTATACTTTAGGGAAGAAAAAAGTTCTTCCGCCGCTTAAACATTTTCTCTTTACAAAAAACATAAATGCATGTACATATCTTCGTCTAGGTTTGGCTTGCATTAACTTGTTCGCTTTTCTGGCGATGAATTAGTCCTATAATTAATTCTCGTCCCACGAATAATCCGCATGACAATTGCCCTGTCCATATGCCTTGTCGTAAAACAATATTGGCAAAAACGAAACTTTTCAGATATTGAATGCTTTCGTGCATGACGTGTTGATGACCATATAAGGGTTGTCAGTGCCATTATTTATGTATATTTCAAATCATGACCCGCGCGCTACCATCAACGTATGATGCAGTTGTTTGCGAAGTATAATAATTACTACTTCATAACACTTAACAGTCTATATGGCCAAAGTTTGTTTTCATGGTTTGATATTGGTATTGACATTGTCACATGACAGATTCTATATCATGATGGTGCTAATAGGGATAAATATTACAACCAAAGATATAGAAGTTCAGAGGGTTAGCGAAGTAAAGATAACACAATTCGCAGATGATACCACATTATTTGTTAATTCAATGGAATCAGTAGATAATGTTATGAAAGAGTTAGACGATTTTGAATATTTTGCAGGCCCAAAGATTAATTGGAATAAAACAAAAGTAATGAAAATGAAAGAATTAGATACGACAAAATATGATATTGAATTTACAGAAGAACCAATTAAACATTTAGGTGTTTACGTTGGTAAAAATGATAAATATGTTAGCAGTATGAATTGGGAGGGGAAACTTGAAAAAATCAATAATATTCTTAAGACGTGGAAAATGAGACGACTGACCTGTTATGGAAAAAAAATAATTATAAAATGTTTGATAATTTCTCAGCTCGTCTATTTAGGCACAGCTGTCTCAATGCCTATTCATATATGCAAGGCTTTACATAGGACTATATATACATTTATATGGAATTCTAAACGTGAACAAGTAAAACGGAATGTTTGTATCAAGTCAGAAAGAGAAGGGGGCTTGGTATGGTTGATTTGATTTTGAAAGCTAATTCACTTAGATTATCTTGGATATATAAGTTTTTTAATGCAGATGATGCAATGTGGAAGACATTATTTTCATTTTGGACTGGAAGAGTTGGCGGGATGCCGTTATGCTTACAGTATAATTGTCATATTAAACACATGAAAATGATATGTAAAAAAAGAAATTTACCAATGTTTTATATGGATTGGCTTTGCAAATGGTCAGAAATTCGATATGTAAATAAATTTGAAGTAAGAGATATTCCCAATGAAATACTTTGGAATAATAGTAATATTGTAATTGATAATAAACCTCTGTATTTCCCGTCGTGGATAAAAAAAGGAATTTGTCAAATCAAACATGTTATAAATCAAAGTACATGGATAGATAACTCTCTATTCAATAACCATTTTGATGTAAAGAATCTGTTGTTTTTATTTAAAATGTCAAAATCAAAAAAAGCATTCCCAAAATATTGGCCACAAAATTTACGTTAAAACAAGGCTTCAAGTCTCAATGAAACATTGTACATTGAGACAACTTTAGATGTTATAAACGTTGAATTTACTACGGCGAAAAGTTATTATATTTTAATGCTAGAAAGGAAAAAAGAGAAAATTGGTTTCCATTTTTGGCAAAATATTTTAGGCCTACCAGAAACATTTGTTTGGAAAGATGTATTTCAGTTCAAATTTAATAACATAAGAGACAATAAGATCAAACAATATAATTTTAAATTAACTCATAGCATATTGCCATCTAACGACAATATGAAAATGGAAAATCGTACATCGTCTAACGAATGTGAAATTTGTCGTGAAAAAGAAGCTATTGAAAAAAAAATTCTGGAGTTTTCTGGAAAATTATCTCAAGAATTATATATTTCATTTTTAAAATAGAAATTGAAATTGATATGAAAATGTTATTGATTGGATATAAAATAGATAACAGAAAATTTACTTTACTTAATTTTTGGATAAATTATGCTCAACTGGTTATATACAAAGACTACGTAAAGCGGAACTTTGGAGAAGTACCAACTAATCCAAAGAGGTTAATAAATAATTTTATTTCATCATTAAAATTTTATTTGAAATACAAAGAAAATATAAAATACTTCGATATTGAGGAAGTTTAGAAAGTATTAGAAATGTTAAAATGATCATTTTAAGATATTATGTTGATCTTTTATATAATTCATGTTTCATTTTACTTGTTTTGTAAATAATATATATGTATTTTGAAATGGAATAATAAAGTCCCTCTGAAGAGGTAAAGAGAAAAAAATGATGGTGCTAATATGTCTCCATTATAAAGTGGAAGAAAGAAATGTTTTTCTTGCTGTGTCTCTCTGTCTTAATCATTTTACGCGAAGTTACCATGATATCTATTGTCTGACATCAATATCTAGCATTTGGTAAAGGTACCCCTCCCCCTCCCTTCTCCTTGAAAAGCCCCAAATGAAATAGTTATTCTCTTCGAACTGAAAGATACGAGACAGTTTCCTCTTTTTAACACCTCTACCAAACCTTCTGACTTTGACTTGTGTCTCTAGATCTATGTAAATGTGTCACGCTGTCGGCTCTTCAGCTGTACAGTGAGTACTGAGTATGGTTTAATTAACTTTTGAGACGTGGTTATGAAACAGTTATCGATTATTCAAACTTTAAAGCTGGATACCGAAGCTGCTCTGTGTAAGTTCTTTATAAACATTGTTTTCTCTCTTTCTAACTCATTTTTTTTTTCTCCTGCTTGTGACATACAGCCAATCGCTGACAGGAAGAAAAAGATTGTTAGTTACAAAAAGCAAATTAAGATTTTTTAGTATCAATTTTAAAAATGAAGTAATATTAGAAATTAGAATACATCGGATGAGGGAAAGGGGGTGTAAATACTCATCTATAAGTGTATACGAATTTGTCACCACTTTTTCGTATAGGGGTCCCTTGCCTCTACCCCGTTTTAACGATACGACCCATACCTTGAAAATCATTTTTACATCTCCGAACAGACACAACTTCGGAAAACCAAGTACGGAAAAATTATTGGAAAACAGCGAATAACGCTCAGTGAATAGAGCGTGTTTAACTTTTAATGCGACTCTGTGTGTACAAGAAAGAGGGAAATACTTCGACGTCAATCTAATGTCCACCTAATGGTCAAATGTTCGGTTATTTAAGTTAAAAGTATAAAAGACAGCTTACTAATTAATTTCAATTTTAAATTCACGTATAATATTTTAGCAATACCATATAATTTGTTTAAATGGAAAGTTAATGCCAATGATCAATGTTATTATTGTAATCAAACAGGTGATTGTATGCACATGTTCTTTTTTTGTAACGAAGTCAGTATGTTTTGGAATGAAGTTGAAAGGAATATAAAGAAATATATGTCTAATTTTAATTTCAAACCATGTCATGTATTGTTTGGTATAGATTTTAATTCAAAGAAGAAAAAAGATGTTGATATTATTTTGAATTATGCACTTTTTACAATTAACAAAAGCTTTGTTGGAAAAGAATTTTAAAAGAAAACAACAAAAAAGAGACTTCTTCATATTTTCATTTACCTATAAAACTATCGTTTACAAATATAAGAAAATATTAGAAAACCATGTATATACCTCCAGAAATGGAGGCAAATGCTAAAAATGTGAATATGTTTATATTATTATGAAAACAAAATAAAGAAGACCTGAAATGGTTATTTTACACACACAAACAAAAAACACCTAATGTCCACATAGACTTTTGGACGGCCTACGTGCATGACGTGTATCGGTATGATAACCATGAAGGGTTGTCATTGCCATTATTTAAATATTCCAAATCATGACCCGCGCGCGGCCAATCAACGTACGACGCACTTTTCCGCAGACTTAAATAATCATCACCTGATATCACAAAACAAGTTAAATGGCCAAAGGTTCGTTTTTCATGGTTTGATATTGGTAATGACAACGTCACATGATGTATTTTATATCAGGATGATGTTACCGTTATGCTGAGTTGGCCATTTTATGTCTTCATAATAAAGTGTGAGAAAAATCATCTAAAGCAGCAGAAGAGGTTTCATTGTTGTACCAATCAATAAGCCTATCACGGCAATTAGCCCACACGCCAGCAAAGATGCTGATAAATTCCGAAGCTAGAAAAGGAAGAAAATACTTGTGACAAGCGCTTATCATTACTATTTCTCTTCTTCTACTTATGCGACAACCGACTGAGCGCCATAATTATAAGTTTTTGCTTACGTCAAACCATTTGATCTAAAATTCATTCAGTGTACCCAGCACATAATATAATATATTATCCTACTCTTTTGTATTCCATCATAAATGATAACTGTTTATTAGTTATATCATAATTGTTATTGTATTTGTTATTATTATTATGATTATGATTATATTATTATAAGAAATAATATGGTGTCATTTTTGTTATTAATATTATCATAATTTCTACTGTAACACCGACTCTCTCTCTCTCTCTCTCTCTCTCTCTCTCAGGCGCGTAGCCAGGGGGTGGTGGGGGCAGTCGCTCCCCCCCCCAAAAAAAAAAAAAAACGCCGGCCCAAAAAAAAAAAGGAGAAAGAGAAGAAAAAAAAGTAAGAGGACGCAGGAAGAAAAAGGGAAAAGGAGTCGAGAACGGTACAACGAATCGTCTTCTTTCTCTAATAATTTAATGAAACGTCAAAGCTTCGCGCGAGAGGGGGGGGGGGAACAGAATTCAGACAAGGATTGAGAAGTCGAGAACGGTACTTTGAGTCGTCTTCTTTCTCTAATAATTTAATGAAACGTCAAAGCTTCCGCGGTTCGCGCGGGAGGGGGACTGAATACAGAAAGGATTTAGAGTCGAGAAAGGTACAACGAATCGTCTTCTTTGTCTAATAAATTAATGAAACTTAAAAGCTTCGCGTGGGAGGGGGACTGAATACAGATAAGGATTAAGAGTCGAAAAAGGTACAACGATTCGTCTTCTTTGTCTAATAATACGTCAAAGCTTCCGCGCTATGCGCAGGAGGGGCGGACTGAATTCAGACAAGGATTACGAGTCGAGAAAGGTACAACGAATCGTCTTCTTTCAAAGCTTCCGCGCTTCGCGCGGGAGGGGGGAAACTACCCCCTCCCTGCACCCAACCTTTCAATGCCAGTGAAGCTCTTCGAGGTCAGGCCTGTAAATATCACATGTAGTTTGTATTGATATAAAATGTGCACAGAGGCAGCGTATCGGGGAACAGGAGAAGGAGCACCGTGCAACCATCCTTTCACATGTGTGTGGGAATGTGTGTGAATGTAAACGTGGAGTGTATAATCTACGAGAGAGAGGGAGAGAGATTATCAATATAATATGAATATACTTTTATGCGGAATAATCGACATTGGGGATATCATACATTACTATACGACATAAAGAGATGTGACAGCGTCTAGTCATAAGGATGTTCTTTATAAACAAATACCTTATTTTCTATTCGCTATTAACGACTGGACAGACGATGATATATTCTCGATACTTTTTTTTACCTTTGGCTGTGGGGAATTTTACAATTAATGTTTACATGTGCCTCGCTGAGATTTGTAAATTAAGAAGATACAAAATGGGGGGGGGGGCTTGAAGGGCCATCATTAGCCCTATTTCTGTTAAGCTCGATCTAGGGATATTTCTTGTTCATTTTTATAGTGTAGGCTTAAATTGCCGGTTAATCTTTTTTTCTTGTCAATACGAAAATGTATTAGTCATCCTTTTTTTTTATTAAGTCATTATCTTTTCGCCTTGTGGTAGGGCCGAAACTAACATTTAAATCATTAAGAGGATAAATGACGCCCAATGTTAGGTTATCAAGCACAAATTATATGAACATCAATATGGCATAATCCATGAGACCCTGGAGTGGGAGAGGGATGGTACAGCCCCTTCACTTTTTGTTGGTAAATAAGCTACCTCTTTTCGTGGGCTGTCCTTAAAAAGGTTATTACAGCCACTAACAATACATTCCTCCTAGTTCTTCACTCGCACATTCTAACGACCTGCAAAGCATTGCATGATGGGTCTTGAGACTCCTTAGGTATGATTTGTAATTATTGAAGGCTTACTGTGTAAAAAAAAAAATAAAGAGTGACTTCAAGGGAATGAGGGATGTCTCTCTCTCTGGAGAACGGTCGACTTTCTCCCTTTCATGCTTTGGAATTTAAAAAAAATCGCCATAAGGTATTTAGATTAACCTAACACCATTTTGAGAACGAAGATCGGGAGCTAGATTTGCTCTTGTGGTAACGAAAATAATACATTTTAGATAATGCATATTTATGTATTCATTATGATTTCCTTTTCTTCATGTGTCTCGCTTAAAGACACTCAGTAGTTAGCTCGCATTGGGAATTCAACATCGTTCGGGTGTTTACCCAATAAGAGGTGCTGTCAATCACCAGAATTAGCCTTTAGTTTTATGACCAGTGTCAGGCCTTATGTAACGTACTACGTTTTCCACCTATTCTCCTACATGGTAAAGTCATCATCTCACTTATCCCACACCCAGAGATCTCCGAGAGACGACGAGTATTTTCGATTGGCCTACGAGTTCGCTGTGTGCAGACCTAATACCTGTATACACGTTAATGATTTCTTTATCCACCAAGTCTGGTGTCAGGCCTTCTGCACATGGAAACTGACGAGTGACTCCCTTTAACATCTTTGATGATCAAGAAATAAATCGTGGAGGGTGGGCTTTAGGGGCCGCTACTGCTTGCTTTTCTGTTATGTTCGATCAAGCGATGCCACGTGTGTATAATTTAGAATGCAAGTCTACATTGCTTTAAAATATCTAATTTAAACAAATATCCTTTGTCAATAACAAAACAGACGTCATTTATTTGAATTATGTCAAGTATCCATCGTTTAAGTTCTTCATCATTTTGCCTTATCACAGAGCCTACACACGTAACATGGACTTTAATTTCAATCATTAACAGAACTGCTGACTTCCACCGTAAAGTTATTGAACAAAAATAATATGGCAAAATCATTTGATATTGGTTGTACTAATCAGGTTTTACTTGAACTTCGTATCTTTTTCAGTGGGCCTAGTTATCGCCTCTAGACTTGTTTTGACAACCAGCGATCAAATAAACCGTTATTTATGCAAATGTCAAAGTGCCCTTCTGGTTATCTTTTCTACATTTAACAAGTTTCCCGCCATTCTATTAAAAAAGAATAGTTCAGCAGTTTGAATGCAGTTATTTAATGATAAAATGGAATTTCTTACGCATTATTTAGATAAGGCAACAAAAAGAAATTGTAGATCTAAGTATGTTTATTTCATTTAAAATACCGCAAATGTTACAGATAAGAGAAACAGGAACATCTTAAAAATCTCCTGTTTTCATGAATTGAATTTTTCGGTAATACCATGTGTTAGCCTTACCGAACAGGCTACTTCATTTTCCGCATTGAATTGGGATGACCATACGATTTGTATTGCGTTGTTGGTTCGACATTAACCTTAGATGGCGATGTGCATTTGGCCCAAATAATTGAAAGTGTCGGTAGAATAGTCAAGTCACTTTTCTATTCGCTATTTGTCAGGAATGACATACGAAATGATAGCGGGACAGAGGCGGCCCTCCAAGGAGGCATGGGGGCACAGTGCCCCCACTTTTCAAGTACCCCTAAAGTGCCCCTTTACATAGGAAAGTGCCCTTTTTACTTGTGCCTCTATTACTTAGTAAAAGTGCCCCTCCCCGTTTCACCTCTGATAAGTGTCCCTTTTATTTTGACACGTGCCCATTTTCCTTCAACAAGTTCCCTTTTCCCTTGGTAATAAGTGGCCATTTTCCATACTCATTAATGCCCCTTTTCATCTCTGGTAAGTAATCCTGTTCAGGTACGAGAAATTACTCCTTTTCAACTCAGATAAGTGCCCCCTTCACCTTCGATAAATGCCGCTATTAACATCTGATCGGAGCCCCCTTTTTTAGCAACTAATGCACATTTTCCTTTATTATAAGTGCCCATTTTCATATCTGGTCAGTGCCCCTTTTCAGGTGCAATAAGTGCCCCTTTAAACCTCGGATAATTTCCCTTTTAACAATGATACGCGCCCCTTATCCTTTTTAAAAAGGGACCTATCCCCTCTTCATTAATGCCATTTTTCATCCCTGGTGAGTGCCTCCTTTTGTAGGTGTAAGAAGTGCCACATTTTTACTTCTGTTGATTACTCTTTTTTTTTTTATTCAACACGTGCTCCTTTTCTTTTTAATAAGTGTGTTATCCCTTTCGATAAGTGTCCCCTTTCCTCTCATCACTACACGCGCCCGTATTAGAGCAATTTCCCCCAAAGCTTGCTCGCTCCGCTCGCTCGCGTTTATAGATGACATAATTATGTTACTTATCAAAGGTCTTTTCAATCTTCCGTTATAATAATGTGCTTATAAGTTCTTCACGATTAGGTTTTTTCCTTGTAATATTATGATTTTTTTGCACTGCGACCTCACAAATCTGAAAGTTTTTCGTCGGTCGTTTCGCTCGCTCGCTCACAAATAAATGTTCAAACCATCACACCCAACTACAAAGTATGATACTTAAACAATATCTGTTATGGTGTATAAAGATAAACAAATATTTAAACGTTCCCTTATAATGTAAGTACAATGTAGGGGTATATATCAATGTCTAACAAATTGTATATTTTCGCTTTGAGATTTCGCTTTCTAGGTGCCCTTTTTTATCCAGAAAGTACCCTTTTTGGGTTCCCCCACCCCCGCCTCCCCACTTTGGGAGTCGCCCGGCCGCCCTTGGAGATTGATATGAATTACGTGTACGTTTGAGATTAATAGACCTCTAAAGGTATCTGTCAGTATCACTATTAGCTTTAAAAACACCAATCAGTATCTTATTGCTCTTCGAGAGTTATAGTTCGTTACTTTACTTATTTGCTTATGAAAGTTATAACTTATCTAAATACTCTTCTTTTCCTAGTAGATCAGGTGGCCTAGGATTTTCTCTTCTTTTCATATATCTACACGTATTTTGTTGATGCTATTGTTCGATTTTTGTTAATATTTGGCAATATTCCCTAAGTCCAATAGTGTGAGTTAATCAGATTTTTATAGTTATTTATGCTTTACTCACCAAGTCTAATTGATGTATTGATCAATCTTTTTTCGGTTAAATCCTTTAATTCCGAAAGCTATAATACATATCGCTGAATTTCACACAGAACTACTTTTCTCCTCTGCGTATCAGTATCACATGGATTAGTAATAAATTTCTGTTACAAATTCACTTTAATTTAGTTTTTTCTCATTGTTATGTCATGTATGCCTGTCAGGGGCGTACGCAGGATTTTTTCAAGGGGGGGGGGGGGGGGTGTTTAAAATCGGGCCCAAAATATTTTGCTCCCGAAAAATTTAAGATCGCGCCGGCCGAAAAGTCGCTCAGTGGGGGGGGGGGGGGGGGGGGTAAGCGGACACTTTTTTTTTTTTTTTTTTTGGTCTCGAAATTTGAAAATTTGACATTTTTCTTCGTTTGGGGGGGGGGGGGTAAGGTCACCTTTTTTAGGTTAGCCGTGGGCAGGGGGGGGTTTAGGTTTTTTTAGGGGGGTTGACACACATAAAAATACCAAAGGGGGGGGGGTTGAACCCCCAAAACCCTCCCCCTGCGTACGCCCCTGATGCCTGTGTATTGTTTAATTGAACCTTTCTGTTCACCCAATGGATCGGCTCGTTCATTTCCAAATGGACAACAATGGGTTGGCACCCATTTAAAATTTACTTGTATATCAAAGGAATAATAGCCAGTAAAATGTTATATATTTTTACAACTATACTCGATTATTTTGTATTTTGAATGGCATTTAAAGCTGTGATTGAATCGGTCAGAATAACCACTGCAACTGGGATGATACCAGTAGCGGTGATCCCGGGGGACGGAGGGACACGTCCCCCCTCAATTTCTTTAGGGGGTCGTCTCCCCCCCCCCCCCCAGAAAATTGTAAAAATTGCCATAAAATGTATAGCAAGTACTGACTAAAGACTGAACACACTTTTAGGCTCCGGAGGGCCCAAGAGTGGAGCGTTTAGACTATTTAAAATGCAAAAGTCTTCTCGCTCGGTCGCTACGCTCACTCGCATATCCTTCAAAATTCGTCCTCCCGGTCAGGAAAGGAAATCACCGCCCCTGGATGATGCTATCCTATACATTCCTTTGCCATTAAAATGGTAACCAATTCACCCCTCATGATAGAGATAAGAGATACTTTATAGAATGCATTTATTTAAATTTACAGTATACAAAAAGCTACTACCATATCGCCTCCGCATTGCTTGTAGGCATCTGTATACATTTCAAAACAGTACTTCCAATTGTTTACGAATAATTTCAAAAGCGTACGGTCTTGACTCTACTTCTGACAACTTATGACTGACTTCTTTTTATAACTCTTTCAGGGAACTTTATTTCACATATCTACAGCGTTTACAATAACATATATACATATGAAATTAAAAAATTATCTTAGCATATGAGTCAAAGCTATGTTTCATTAACCTTTGCTTTTGTTTTAGAATTTGAAATATAACGTTAATTCATACTTCAAATCAGTAAAAAGAGTTCTACCATTCATTTTACTTTTTGTTTCAAATGTTTTACGTCGTTCTTATAAATAACATATTCGGCAAAATTAATCAAAATGTTTACCAAGTAACCAGCCTGTAGGTCCCGTGACCAATCTCTGGGAACAAAGGTTTGAAAGTGTTTTTGTGTTCCCTGATGAATACCGAACATTTTCTACTTGGGCTGCCCCCTAGAAAATCCCAGGCATTTTCGTGAGGGGTCAACAAAGGTCAAACAGGGGTAGAAATTCAAATATATTCCAACCGTGTCGTTATGCATATCAAATTAATTGTCTGGTCATGATTCCAAAAATGTATAGTTTGCTATACCTCCGACCTTAAAGGGACTATGTAACATTGTTCAGATGAGAGATAGTGGTGCTAAGGCAGTGACTTCAATGCTAGATGTATAATTAAAGATAATCTGAAAAATTTAGCGAAAACGGACCATTATTCATGGTACAAATTTGGAAAAACTGATCCGATCGATTCTTTAATTCTCCCAACTATATTCTTACAATTTAATTACATTTTAGGTGAATGAAAATCTCACAAAGCAATAAAATGGCTCTACATTCCATTCCAGACAGATTATTTATAGCCTGTCTTTATGTCTACATACAAAATGTATAGTTTGTTATACCTCCGACCTTAAATGAGGACGCTATGGTCAAAAGGGTCAATGCACGTTAGACTGGTAGTCAAATTCACCAAAACAGATAACATTGTCCGATTTTAATGATGTTAGGGTCTAATAATATGTTTTCTGACATGGCAAATTTAACTATACAACTTTCAAAAGTAAAGGTGCTTACCTTGACCATGTACATTCAAAATTGCTGCCGTTTCGGTGACAAACATTTAACAACTTCTTATCCATGGGTTTGGGGGAAATTTCAAGGTTATGGCAACCACTTTTGATTTTAAAAGTTGCTTAGTTGAATTTGATATGTCAGAAAACATATTATTAGACACTAACATATTAGAATCGGACGATGTACTGTGTTTGTGAATTTGACCACCAGTCTAAAGTGCATTGACCTTTTTGACCATACCGCCCTCATTTAAGGTCGGAGGTATAGCAAACTATACATTTTTGGAATCCTCAAAACGAGACGAGTAATTTCATTTGCATATCGACACGATTGGGATATATTTGAATTTCTACCCCTGTTTGACCTTTGTTGACCCTCACAAAACTGAGTGCCTGGGATTTTCAAGGGGGCAGCCCAAGTCAAAATTGTTCGGTATTCATCAGGGAACACAAAAACACTTTCAAACATTTGTTCCCAGAGATTGGTCACGGGACCTACAGGCTGGACTCCTACTATTATATCATATCCAATTACTTAGTCTTCTCATTTATGTTGATTTTTTTTTTTTTTTGCTGATGGAATCTTTAGTTTTAAGGCTAAAATAGTTGAATTTTTGTAGTGCCAATATGGTTTTATTGTTAAACATTTCATGAGTTTTCTACACTCTCGAACTTTAAGTTTACGTGTCAGTCTTTTGACGAAAGGACCTTGGTCCATGCATGTTCCACAGTACATGTCTCTTTGGTATTGCCAATATGGTTGTAAAGTTCTTTTTCCTCGGATTGTTATTTTACAGCGCGGAAATAGAGATGCTACTTATCTATAAAACATATTTTATCTTCTCAGATGTAAAGGCCTTTCGCCACAATCTACTTGCAGATCTTGTAGAGTGTTTAGTCAAGTTCCGCCAGTGTTTAATTCGAGAGCCTGATCCATGTTGTATATAAACATATATAAATATATATATATAGAGAGAGAGAGAGAGAGAGAGAGAGTCTAATTTCTTGTTGAGATAACTCGCACACTCACTTAAGCTTTACATCCGTAAATGAATGTTTTCACCATAAATTTTAAGTGCAATGTTTCTATTTCATTTCTTTCCGAAAACAACCCTCTCGATTTCAGAGGGCGAGAGATGCATGCCTCATCTATCACACCACTTTTCGATCAAGCTCAGGCATGTTTGCAACTTTTAAAAAAAATGAATTTCAAGTTTCTGTGACAAAACCATTATATCGTCAGCATATAATGATGTATTTTCTTATATGTTATGTGGTTACCAATTCTTACACGATTCACTCGATTACACATAAAAGCATGAAATCCATTTTTAAAAATCATACATGTGAATTTAATTCATATACATTACCTTGTGTTCGCACTACATCATAATCCTTCTCCATACCAAGAAAATATCGCAAAAGTATATTCTCTATTCGCCATTGCTAAATTTATATATGTTTCTAGGTTTATGAAGTGGTCGGCGGTATATTGGTTTTGTATTGTCCCGATTGTATAAGTTTAATTATATTCTTCCTTTCAATGTTTCACAAGTCGTTCCATTATTTTACATAATGTTGGTATTAGTAATTATTTTTAAAGGGGGGTCGCTATGATGAATTTTGAGGCTTCTTTTCCCTCTCTTAATACCGGAATTTGCTCAGCTTTTGTAAACTTCCTACAATAGTCTTTCCATTAATCTCTCTTGGCTTTTCGAATGGTTCTTCACTTCCCCTTTTCTCAATGTAAATTTGTAAATCCTCATAAAGTAGCGTATTGTACCTAAAAAGATTTGTTGGCTGCTTTCCTGTAGTTGGAAGCTTTTGAACGGTCATTGATCCTCCAAGGTACCGGTTTAAAATCGTGTCTTAGTTTTTCGGATCATTTTCTACAGCAGGTAGAATTATACTGACTAGCATATGGTACTTACTTTGGAGATCCGAATCCTGGCATCCACTGTTACAATGCTTTATTTGATTGTCAACTTCCAATTCATATTTTCGAGAGATGTACTTACTTGTAAATTTGTATTTTCTTTCTCGGTTGTTTTATATTCTCTTTCGTTGGGTGATTCCGTAAAGTATCGGCAAGATCAAAACTAATAACGAAGTGGTCACTTCCAAAACTTTGTTAAGGACAGACCAACTGCCAAGACTGTCTATAGATCTTTTGATATAAAAATGTTAACTTCCTTCTTCTTATCTACTCTTTCTTCTTATCTTCCTGTAACTTTCTTTACCTTACCTTATCTTTATATTTCCTCTGTCATCTCGTCGCCAACTCCGAAACGGTGATAAATTGATAGAAACCAGATGCAGAACAGAACGTTACCGAAAAAAGTGCCATACCTTAGATAGTCCGGCTATTAAACACGGAATCATAATCTCTTATACATAACTTTTTAATGGAAATTGCTTTAAATTGCATTGTTTAAGTTATGTAGCCATTTTTTTTTTTTTAAGAAGAGAATCCTAAAAACATTTAATTTGTTTATTTGTTTGTACTTTCCTAAAAACTTTGTGCAATACATTTAACTTATTACCATGTGAATATTGTAAATCGATGATTTACTTATAATGAGCAAAGTTATCTTTTATCATTCCAAAGTTGAGTTTTTAATTTGAAATATAATCTTTTGCAATTTCTCAACTTGTCTTTAGATGTCTACTATGGTTTTAAAATTTAATAATCGCTAAACTCCTGATGTAATTTGAACAACCCATTTTTCTAAAACTCACTTTTGAACTCTTTGGTTACATTTTATTTTTAATTTATGTCAAACTATGTTCATTGTAATTGATATGTATATTTTTGTAATTTTGCATGTTTTTATCTGTGAATTGTATCGCAATTCAGTCTTTTACGGCTGCGAAGATATTTTTTAATAAACCTTGAATTGAATATAAAATAAGTGTGTATCTTGTTTATTCTATGCATTTATTTGGGGATCATTCTCATCAAGTCAGTTTTGGCTTTCATGATTCCCCACTTCCTTTTATCTTATGTTGATAATGAACAAACATGTATATAGTTTAGATTTTTTTTTTTAAAGAGAGTGAAATAAAGGAAACAAATTAAATTAAATATAAACAAGTGAACCGTCCATGCAGTGTGTGGGTCTATTCTCGTTGGGGTACCCTCATTAAGCATGATAAGACCCTGTATATGCATAAATTCTTACACTAGTCTATCGTTTGCATCTCTACACATGTATGTCTGAACTACCCCAAAGGGGAATGTGTATTATCAACAGTTTTTGTTTGCAATGTCAATATTTCATCTAACGTAGATGCTAGTGTTTTCCTTTAAGGGTCATACAAACAGATAAGTTAGAAGGAGCAATTGTGTATTCTTGACTTTCTGGTGTTTTCAAAACTTGAAACGTAACTGTCTTTGGTATTCAGAATGCTCAACCTTCTCGCCTCTTTTTTCCGTTTCTTGTTACCGAAAAATAGTATGGAAATGGGACGATTGTGTTTTCTGTAGCCGAATGACACCGGCTTGTCTTCTTTACAAGCGTTAAAAAAATATATATTTTGTAATAAAATTAAAAGCCAAAAGCATTTACAGATTGAGCATTCCATCGACACAATCTTTTATTTTATTTCGTTGGATTTTTTAAAGTCGTTTTCAAGTTCTTTTTTTCCCTCAAATATGAATAATACTGATTGGAAGATCTTCATTTCACCGTAAATTGTTTAAAATCTTTACGGCAACAACCTTGTCTTTCTAAAGCAATTCTATAAATTCCTCCTTTTTACTGCAGTTTTCTGGATTTACTCTTATTAATGACTTTTTCCCTGTGTTCTTGTGGCTCATATCGGGTAACGTTTACTGTATTTCCTGTTATGCCACTTGCTTTGCATCTTTATCCACTATCTTTAGAAGTTTTCTTTTCCTTTCTACCTTACCGATGTGTCCAATTTGTTGACGTAATAATCTGGCCATTACAACTGGGTTAATTTGTGAGATCTTTTGATTGACCCCTTTTAAGTCCAATGATATGCCTATGCTTTTCTCAGTGATCAATGCTACAAAAGTACTACTTGTTATATGTCTCTTCCTCTATGAGCGCCCAGTTTTTTCTGGAAAGGTACATGTGCACACCCCCATTCATCATCATCATCATCATCATCGTCATCATAATCAGTCGCTCCTCATTATATTTCTCAGTAATTTGTCTCGTTTCCTTTTTCCACTTTCCAATAGGCTTTTTTCGTAATGTATCCAAATGTTATACATACATCACAGGTTTCATTAAGGGAGGAAATAGTGAGAATGAGTATTTTTGTCAAGTTAATCAGTTTGTTGAATGGTGCGATCGACACAACCTATATTTGAATGTTCAAAAAACCAAAGAGATTATTATAGACTTTCGACGTGGTGACATTAATCATACCCCTTTGTATATTCATGAACAGGCAATCGAACACGTACATAATATAAGTATCTTGGTACCTTGATTGATGATAAGCTACGATTTAATAAGAACACCAACGCTGTACACAGTAGAGCTAATCAACGGATGTTTTTTCTAAGGAAGCTCAAAAAATTTAACGTTGACAGGACGACCTTGCATCTTTTCTATCAGTCTATCATTCAAAGTGTTCTTCTATTCAATCTCATTTGTTTTTATGGAAATCTCACACAAGCAGACAAAACTAAACTCGAACGTCCTAGGAAAATTGCTCAACGTATTATCGGCATTGAATTACCACCCCTATCAGTTTTGTTTGAAGATCGCTTATTGACTAAAATAACTTCTATTATGAAAGACCCATCACATCCACTATTTTCTTGTTTTACTTTTAACCGCTCAGGAATCCGCCTGCGTGTACCAATTACCCGTAGAGCCAGATACAGAAATTCTTTTATTCCAAATTCCATGCACATCTATAATGCACAAGTAACACGAAATTCTCAGCTTTAAGCGAGGATTGGGTTGGAAGTTTTCCGCCTTATCACCCTTGTGGGTAAAAACATCCGTTGCTTAGCTCTGCTGTTGATTTGTTGTATTTTTATGTCATGTATTATAATCTGATTGGAAATTATGCCATCTCTCCTTCTCTGTCTCTCCTATTTTCCTTACCAACTTTCCCTATATTTCTCTCTTTTATCAGTCCTTCGAGCTTGAGCTCTCTTTTCCTTTATCTTTCTGCTCGTATTGTGATGCTGCTCCTATTCTACTTTCATATTCACATCTATATCAATACCTGAATTTATTCATGATGTGATTCAGAATTGTATTTAAAATTCTTGCTATGTATAAGTCATATAACTGTCTTGTCATGTTTTGTGCTGAAGGCCGGAGGACCGTACCTGCTCATAGACTTTTTCTAATAGAGTCTTGACGCCCTTCTGGCTTTCAGCACACGACACCATGTTTTTGTCTTATGTATTATGTATTACATGTTATACCAATGGAAAACAAATTTCTGTATTATATTATGGACAATAAAATCTTGAATCTTGAATCTTGAATCTACGTCTTTGTGAAGTGCCTCGATACAAACTATTCCATTCACCTGCTAAGGATAATAGTATTTCAATAGACAGAATCCGAGCTGCATACATAAGTTGTTGCCAGATAGGACAAACATTATAGCTTGACCTACCTAGCAACACTTAATATAATGATGCAGTTTGCATTCTGACTATTGAATTGCTATTATTCAGGTGATATATCAGGTGAATTAAATAATTTGTATTGAGGCACTTAACTAAGACTTATGAATTACATTTCCACCCATGGGGCTTCTATTTTTATCCATGAGGCTCTCACTCTTCATTCTTATGACAATGAATATGGACCCTGATAGTGATGATGATTGGTAGTGATTCTGGGGTAGTGCAATTGTTATAAATGGCCGTAGCAAATCCTTCATATGCCTCATTTCTTAAAGACTCCGCCATAGTGATACATTTAGAGGTAAACTTTAATCCATCAGGTTAGACATGTTAAATGTTAGTGAAAGCAGGGAGGTGACTTAATAGCTCCTTGGTGAAAGGGTGGAATGATTAGTCAATTGACCAGGTCTTACCTCCAGATGCAAATAAATTATCTGTCTTCGAAAGTTCTGCCTCGGAAGGATATTCTTTTCCCTCTTGCCAGAAGTCCTGCTTACATTCGGTTAATAATATTTCAGCAGTAGCCTCCCTTGTGACGAATATCCTCTCTGTGCCATCTCCTCGATGACTCTTGCGAATATCCAACAACTTCACCCGGCGTTCACTCGGGCTCGTTCGATAGGTCTCCGTACTTGCTCTGATGGGACGCTGTCTGCTGGAGCTAGGTGTTCTCGCATGTTTTGGGTATTTTATGCAGTCATTCAGGGTCGCTGCAACAGCCCTTATCCGCGGTCCCGGGACACTGATTGGTCCGTTTATCGGAAGTGGACGTGGCTTGTGATTTCGTGCGGTAATGGTGTGTAACATGGTGTGTAATTGTAGTTCTAACGCGCAATGTTTGCCGCAGCGAGTCTTGGTCTAATATAGTGTCACGAAATTGGTTTCATTTCGTAGATAGCTGTTTCGGCGTAGATGGCGCAATTCAAGTTAAATATACAATGCTATTATAGTACGTGTCAATTTTAAGAATGTTTGATTGTTCATGTTTTTGACAGTTTTAGTCCAATTACTTTTCTACCATGCATAATTACTTGTCCTCTTTTGTTTAGTTTTATAGAATAAAACTAGTGCTTTTATTTGATATATGGTTTGTTTCAATCTGATATTGGAAAGTGGAGTTATATCGATGTTTATGGAAACCTAACGAGAATAATAAATGTATAAGAAATGTGTATATAAACCAAGTATCTCACATGTCTGTGAGCTTCCTGTCATAGTCTACATAATTGCCGTCGCCCACTGTGCACACTTACATTGTAAGGCAATAAGATTATGTTTGGATATTTGCCCAATAAAGTATTGCGTGCAACGAAATGATTGAGATGATCGTTTGCATGTCCTGCCATGGGGAAACCTAAAGTTGAAGTCTGATTTTAGGTGACGACCATGGTTGGAATTGTCTTTGTTGAGTCTTGTGCATTCTGGCACTAGAAAATACCAGGGGTTGTTCTTTCGGTGGACTAGTGGTTGCTGTTTAGGTGGATAAGTGGTCGGTGGTCTGGGGTAGACAATGGTGCAGTGCTGATCTATCACGACCGGGTAGTTTCAATTGGACGGTGGTCGAGAGGTGGTGCAAGGTCAACAGGGTAGTATATTTCTGCCAAACGGATCCACGGCGAAATTGGTACCGGACTAGGAGAAACTACCAGCAGAAGGCAATCCTGACAAGATAAGCTGCTGGGGAGTATTCGACAGAGTTCCGGTTTCGTTACAATAGCATTAAATCACGGCGGCTCTGCTGCTCTGGCACGTCCATCCCATGGTCGATCCTTGAAATAGTCAGGGGCGGCAGGACGAGTTCCAAAGTGGGGGGGGGGGGCAACAAAAGAGGGCTCTTTCTGAGGGGGAAGGGCACGTACAAAGGGAAATCTCAAAGCGAAAATATTCAATTTTTTTGCCATTGGTATATAACCCCTACATTGTCATTACATTATCAGGAATGATTTCAATATTTCTTTCTCTTTATACATCATACAAGATATTACTTAGGAATCATACTTTGCAGTTGGGTGTGATGATCTGAATATTCATTTGGGAGGGCACTTTCTAGGAAAAGGGGGACCTACAAAGGGAAATGTCAAAGAGAAAATATACTATTTGTTTACTTTGATATATACCCCTACATTGTGATAACATTATCAGGGATGACTTTATTATTTGTTTCTCTCATAAATCATACAAGATATTACTTAGGCATCATACTTTGTAGTCTGAATATTTATATTTGAGCGAGCGAGGACACATTTTAAGATGTGTGAGGTCACATTACGACAAATCACATCTTTTAAAGAGGAAAACACCCTATCCTGATGGGGTTATAAGCACATTCTCACAACGAAAGGCCGAAAAGGCCTTTGGTAAGTAACATAATTATATCAGCTATAAACGCGACCGAGCGAAGCGAACGAGGTTCGGGGGAAATTGCTCTTAGTCGCTTTAATTTAGGGGCACGTTTGATGATAAGAGGACAAGGGCACACTTATCGAAAAGGATGAGACACTTAGTACAAAGGGTAATTATCAGAGGTTAAAATAGGGCACTTCTTACACCTGAAAAGAGGCACTCACCAGGAATGAAAAAGTGCACTTATGAGAATGGGAAATGGGCAATTCTCGACGGAAAATTGGCACCCATCAGATTTTTTATAGGGGCATTTATAAGAGATGGTAAAGAGGCATTAATATGATAGGTCCCTAATTAGAAAGGTAAAAGGGGCACGTATCATTTTTCAAAGGGACATTATCATACGTGAAAAGGGGCACTTGTCGTACCTAAAAAGGGGCAATTGTCGTACCTGAAAAGGGGCACTTATTAGAATGGAAAAGGGGCACTAATAATAAAGGAAGATGTGCATTTGTTGAAAGAAAAAGGGGCAACGATCAGATATTAATAGGGGCATTTATCAGAGGTTATATAGTAGGATTTATTGAAATCGAAACACATCAAATACCAAGAGCAAATAGTCCGAAGACTGACACCTGTCTTGGGTACAAAGTAAAAAAATTTAATTAAATATACATAATAAAATAGCAGCAACGAAAACATAAATAAATTACATAACTTAGAATATCAAATAACTAAATTATTAAATTATTAAGTACTAAATATTGCAAAAAGGACATATAAACAATAACAACAAAAGTATCAATAGAGGACTCTCTAGTGCAGCGGCTTAGCAAGAAAATTGTGCACTTTTTGAGAAAAGCATGAAACTTCTAGCATAGTTAGCTATCACCATAAGATTTATTTTCAGATGTGGAGGGAAGTCAGATTTGACCTCTGATGACCCTGAGAGGTCAAATCCAAAATGGCCGCCAGTCCAGATGGTATTATTGTACAAAGACGCTTAACTTTTGAACCAAATAGTCCAGAAAAACGTTTAAGGTATCATTTCCAACTAACTTGAGGATGCCAATTCATTTGGTAACACTTTTGAGATCGCCAGAACTCAGGATTTTGCATGTAGGTCAAGGTCAAGGTCAAAATTGACTAAAAAATAGCAAGTTTTGAATGGTTACAAAAAGTTTTCCCATTTATTTGTCATTTGTTCGCCCCTATGTTCTTAAATTTCTTTAGAAATGGTTCCCCTGCATAGTCCCCGACCTTAATCTTTTTCAGTTAGTTTATTTCACAGTTTGATTTGACCTTTGATGACCTTAAGAGGTCAAATCCAAAATGGCCGCCAGTCCGGATGGTCTTGTACAAAGACGCTTAACTTTTGAACCAAATAGTCCAGAAAAAACATTTAAGGTGTCATTTCCAACTAACTTGGGGATGCCAATTCATTTGGTAACACTTTTGAGATCGCCAGAACTCAGGATTTTGCATGTAGGTCAAGGTCAAGGTCAAAATTGACTAAAAAATAGCAAGTTTTGAATGGTTACAAAAAGTTTTCCCATTTATTTGTCATTTGTTCGCCCCTATGTTCTTAAATTTCTTTAGAAATGGTTCCCCTGCATAGTCCCCGACCTTAATCTTGTTCAGTTAGTTTATTTCACAGTTTGATTTGACCTTTGATGACCTTAAGAGGTCAAATCCAAAATGGCCGCCAGTCCGGATGGTCTTGTACAAAGACGCTTAACTTTTGAACCAAATAGTCCAGAAAAAACATTTAAGGTGTCATTTCCAACTAACTTGGGGATGCCAATTCATTTGGTAACACTTTTGAGATCGCCAGAACTCAGGATTTTGCATGTAGGTCAAGGTCAAGGTCAAAATTGACTAAAAAATAGCAAGTTTTGAATGGTTACAAAAAGTTTTCCCATTTATTTTTCTTTTGTTCGCCCCTATGTTCTTAAATTTCTTTAGAAATGGTTCCCCTGCATAGTCCCCGACCTTAATCTTTTTCAGTTAGTTTATTTCACAGTTTGATTTGACCTCTGATGACCTTAAGAGGTCAAATCCAAAATGGCCGCCAGTCCGGATGGTCTTGTACAAAGACGCTTAACTTTTGAACCAAATAGTCCAGAAAAACATTTAAGGTGTCATTTCCAACTAACTTGGGGATGCCAATTCATTTGGTAACACTTTTGAGATCGCCAGAACTCAGGATTTTGCATGTAGGTCAAGGTCAAGGTCAAAATTGACTAAAAAATAGCAAGTTTTGAATGGTTACAAAAAGTTTTCCCATTTATTTTTCTTTTGTTCGCCCCTATGTTCTTAAATTTCTTTAGAAATGGTTCCCCTGCATAGTCCCCGACCTTAATCTTTTTCAGTTAGTTTATTTCAAGGTGTCATTTCCAACTAACTTGGGGATGCCAATTCATTTGGTAACACTTTTGAGATCGCCAGAACTCAGGGATTTGCAATAAGGTCAAGGTCAATGTCATATTCGGCCAAAAAAGTTTTTTTTTTTTTTTTTTTTTTTTTTTTGATTAAAAAAAAAAACTTTGCCTCCATGTTGACACTTAACGAGTCATAATAAAAAAAAAATAATAAAAAGACCCATGTACCACCACTTTGACTATCCAGGGCCAAATTTCATAGAGCTGCTTATCGGCCGGTTCTGTGCTTACGTATGAGTTTCTACTAAGCACACGAAAATGCATTAACCCTTAATGAATTTTCTAACAATGCAAATCCATTGTAAACGCGCAAGGTGGACGCCTTGTTTTCTTGCTAACCTGCTTAAGCAAATTCTTCTGCTACAGTTAGCACGAAAATTTGCTTACCGGAAAGCAGCTTCATGAAATTGGGCCCAGAAGACCCAAAAAGCTATTCCAAATACGACCTAAAACCTGTTCATATCCACATGAATTTAGCAAGGTCCACAACTTATGAATATCCTAACTGGGTAACGATCAACATCTAATAGTCTCCAAAACAAGAGCACAGTGCACTGCAGCTTTGACACACTTGCAACATCCAGTGCATCCTTTCTTGCAGCGACAGTGTATCAATTCATGGCACGATTTGTATACCTCCGGAAGAGTGGTCCTAAGAGGCTGCCACCCAGTTGTTTCGTTTGTCCGGCCCAAGTCAGATGGCTCTGGCATCTATGGATTCTTGGCCAATGTCTAGTTCCAACAGTAAGTTGGCCTGGTAGCAAGTGCGCTTGATGTGCTGCCTGAGTGCTGCCTGGGTTGGAGGAAGGTTCTCCAGGTTTCTAGACTTCTGTGCGAAGAGCTGTTTCCTGGCATCATTCACTACCACGCTCTCACTGGTTCGGTCGTACTTCAGCACCACAAATCGCTCTAGCAGTAATATTGGTCCTTCACTGACCTCACTAGACATGCACAGGAGTTCACTGAGGAAATCATTCACCTCTGGGAAAGACTTTGGGAAAGTTTCCCAGGCTTGTTTCCTCTGAATGCAGAAACAGTGTCACACCCGGTGAACAAATGAAAGAATGAGAGAGTCATACACTGTGTCGGACTCATGGTGGCAACCATTTTGTGAAAAGCTATGTACCGAAAGCTTGATCTGACACCAAAAGTGATCCACAGCTCATCGGGAGCTGTCTTGCTGAATGAAGCCACGGTCAGTACAACCGCATCAGAACCAAAAGTACGTTTGGTTACCCTTTTCACCCTTTTTGCACAGCATCTGCCACATGCAGAAGTAGACGAGTGTCAGTCTCCTCGTGCGAGCATGGGACAAGGCCTGCCAAATGTGACTCAGCAGGAGAGCAGAGTATTCCACTTCTGTTGCATACAGTTCCTTGCTCTGTGGTAGAGGATGATGAACGGTTTAGCGTGGCAGGAAAGCAAACAATTCGGCTTTGTTCTCATTGACTCGAAGGAAGTCCTTCCAGTTTTTTGGCAGCATAGTAGAAGGAGCCACCCCTTTTCTAGTGCCCTTTCCCCTTTCATGTCATGTTGAGGCATTCAGGCAGGCAGGTAAGTATTCACCATAGCCAAGGTCGATGCGGATGCTTTTCTCGAGTTGAACAAAGATGTATGGGGCAAACACTCAAAAGATTGAGCATTTGAACCACAGCTGCACCATCAAGAATTATTGCTCGGGCCACAGGTGCACTATTGTTTTCGAGCCGATTCGATTCCAGGCAGCAGAGTAGAACTGTTTTAACTAGGGGGGGGGGGGCTGCCCGGTTTTCATGGGAGAAGAAATTGTCCATATCTCCATCCCGTGTCTGACACGAGATGTACAAAAGAGCTGTGCCTTCTGTTTTGACATAACCTTGGCCGGCTGCCGACTGAAAAGTGGCAACTTCTTCGTATGAAGTGTTTGTGTGACAGGTGTCGTACACTGCTATAGCCTTTCTGTCACAAACTTTGTGTACTGCTCCTCACCTAGGGTCTTAATCCTTCTCCCCGTTTCAGCCACTTGGGTGTCCATGATATGTCCCTTGTGCTAATGACTAGTAGGTCTTGACTTTGTTCTACAAATGGATTCCCCATACCTTTCAGTACTGTCACAAGTGCCTTAACATCCCTCAGGAATACTACCCGCACTCCAGGTTTATGGTCATGGTGATGTTGTTTAGTGTAAGCAGAACCGTTATGGCTTGTTCCTCAAACTTTTTAGTGATCCTTTAAATTACTTAGAACCAAATAATACACAAATTTAAAGAACAACTTACCAGTAGTATTGAGCAGCAATGGAAAGGAGTAGTTTTCCTGACTTGGATTGAGGTGTTTGCCGTATACGGCCTAGCTGCCCACTGACCATGCTATGCATAGGGTCAGTTACAAGACAAATAATGGTTTGGTGCTATAATTAGTGAAAAAACTAACTGAAAGGGATTAAGGTGGGGGACTATGCAGGGGAACCATTCCGAAAGAAATCAAAGAACATAGGGGTGAACAAATAGCAAATAAATGGGAAAACTTTTTGTAAATATTCAAAACTTGCTATTTTTTGTCAATGTTGACCTTGACCTTGACCTACATGCAAAACCCTGAGTTCTGGCGATTTCAAAAGTGTTACCAAATGAATTGGCATCCTGAAGTTAGTTGGAAATGACACTAAACGTTTTTTCTGGACTATTTGGTTCAAAATTTAAGCGTCTTTGTACAGACCATCCGGACTGGCGGCCATTTTGGATTTGACCTCTTAGGGTCATCAGAGGTCAAATCAAACTGTGAAATGAACTAACTGAAAGGGATTAAGGTGGGGGACTATGCAGGGTAACCATTTCTAAAGAAATTTGAGAACATAGGGGAGAACGAATGACAAATAAATGGGAAACTTTGTGTAACCATTCAAAACTTGCTATTTGTTAGTCAATTTTGACCTTGACCTACATGCAAAACCCTGAGTTCTGGCGATCTCGAAAGTGTTACCAAATGAATTGGCATTCCCAAGTTACTTGGAAATGACACCTTAAATGTTTTCTGGACTATTTGGTTCAAAAGTTAAGCGTATTAGAATAGGCGGGACTGCAGGCAACCATTTTGGATTTGACCTCTCAGGGTCATCAGAGGTCAAATCTGACTTCCCTCCACATCTGAAAATGAATCTCATGGTCTGCAGGGAAACCACTCTTAAAGAAATTTGAGAACATAGAGGCGAACAAATGACAAATAAATGGGATTTGTTTTGTTGTAAACATTGAAAACTTGCTATTTTTAGTCAATTTTGACCTTGACCTTGACCTTAATGCAAAACCCTGAAATCTGGCGATCTCAAAAATATTACCAAATGAATTGGCATCCCAAATTTAGTTGGAAACGACACCTAAAATGTTTTTCTGGACTATTTGGTTCAAAAGTTAAGCGTGTTTGTACATTAGACCATGCAGACTGGCGGCCATTTTGAATTTGACCTCTCAGGGTCATCAGAGGTCAAATCTGACTTCCCTCCACATCTGAAATGAATCTTATGGTCTAAACTAACTATGCTAGAAGTTTCATGCTTTTCTCAAAAAGTGCACAATTCTCGTTATATTGGGAGCTTATCCGCTGTACTACTCGAGTTGTGCAATCACTAAATCAGGCACAGACCAAGAGTCCCAACAAAATTGTGAAAGGGTGAAAGGGGGCTTGTATGTCAAGGGAGGCAGTGGCTCTAATTTATATATAAAAAAAAGGGCAAATGTTTAAAAAGAAGGTGCGCTTATTTGAGTTAAAAAGGGATAATTATTGAAAGGGGAAGGGGCTCTCCTTACAACGGAAAAGGGGCACTTGTGAAAGTAAAACGGTCACCTCTCAGATGATAATAGGGCAGTTATCAGAGGTAAAGGGGCACTTCTCATACCTGAAAAGCGGCACTTACTAAAGATTCAAAAGGGCACTTTTGAGAATGTAGAATAGACACCTATTTTAAAGGAAGGAAAAAGGGCACGTGTCAAAATAAAAGGGGCATTTACCAGAGGTGAAACGGGGAAAGGGGCACTTTTACAAAGTAATAGGTACACTTGTCAAACTAAAAGCGGAACTTTTCCTATGTAAAAGGGGCACTTCTTACAAAGTTAATGGGGTACTTTAAAAAGTAGAGGCATTGTGCACCCCTGCCCACCCCCGGAAGCGCCGCCTCTGGAAAAAGTCCTCTAATAGCACGAAAGCTGACACACACGTACAGGCGCCTTTAATCACTGCCGAACATTATTAATATTCATATATTCAAGACGATCAAGAGGTTGTTAATCATTCACAACCTCACCAAATACGGCAGTACAACCCGTTTACTTTAAACAATTAAATAAAAGGAGCCGCAATGTAAAAGATCGTGCTCGTCTATTATTCAGAGCTTCTCTGTGCGATCGTGTTTCTCATTGTTTCTATTTTCAAGAGCTGAATTATTCATTTAATAATACGTAGGGAATTGAAGAAAAATATCAATTTCTAAAAAGACAACAGAACTACTATATTAACGTTTGGCAGTTGGTTAAAGATAAAGACCAGTTATGGACATGCGATCGCATTGTGAGAGAAACGTTGTGGAATCGATCAGAAAAGGTTGATCATTTAGCATATAAGTATTGGTGTGTACTGCAAGGTTCTGGAATCATCAAAATGATAAGAAATTTGGCCCAGTCTTCGTAAAGTTATAAGCACTGTACACAGAAAGATGTATATGGGACTACGCACACGTGCGCGACACGTGCGTTTATCTCTCACACACCAATATATAAACTAATTTACCAAATATATCAATTCGTAGGCGGGTTTTTCCCGGCAAAACTGTTATCATCGTGTATTAGTCAAAACATACTTATCACATGATTGGTAATAAGAGCTTCCATTTCATTTTTGAAATTGGGGCGTTTCCAATACTGGTCTTTACCTTTAAGGCGGCGTGCAACAAGCTGCGTGTGTGTGTATGTGTGTCGGTTTTCCCGTGCATTCAGCTGCGGCTGTCAGAGAACTATTCCGCTTGTTTCGAGGATCGATCATGGGGTCGACGTGATTAAAGGCTAATCAAAGACAAATAAGTTCATGGTTTAAACGATTTTTTTGGCCATATCCTGTAGGGTCCGTTAATGTCTTTAGAGATTATGGATTCGCAATAAGTGCTAGCTGTGTTGAGTTGTGCGTTTGTGGGTGGGGGTAAATGTTGTGATAAATGTCTATTACGGAGAGGCCACCAACTATCGTTAATGTGTGGGTGCTTGTGTGTGTGTGTGTGTGTGTGAGTGCGTTCGATTATTTTTTGATAAGGTTTTATTCGAATATTCAACAATACAGCTGGAGGCTGATGAAAGTGAATTTACAAGGTAAAAATAATTCCATAGACATAAAAATATAATTATATGCTTTAACACTTTTAAATGAATCCAGATATAAACAGTACATAGTAAATAAATCATAAATAATGAAAACAATAATAATATTGAGTTCGGTTTGCATACTTGGATATGAAATATATAGAAAATCAAAGGGTGTAAGATCAGATATACAGTTTGAGAGTCGGTGCAGGACATTTTGATAATGTATTAAGAGAAAAATTATTATTGATCATTAAAAAATTGAAACTAAATAATTAAACTGTAACATTTACATGAAGTATATATACAAAATAAATCGATAAAATACAATTATTAAATATTGTTATGTATGATCTTCATGAATACGTGATGTAAAACCCGGCTTCAAAATATAAAATTACATTTATTGAAATAACATTAATAATTATTGCATTGATCTACTTGCATTTATCAAAGTTAAATTTAAAAAGACAGATAATAAAATTATACATTTTATACTGTTTAACCCAAAACATGTTCTTTTAATGAAATAAATTAAAGTAATGTTTGAGAAGGGAGTGTAAGTACACTGCCCCACCTAAGAAAGAAAGGGGGGAAAGAAACATGGGCAAGCCCAATGTATGTCACATACGTTACCAAGAACTATTGAATTGTATGATGGAATTGTGGACTTCGATTGACATAGAAATACAAATCTATTTTATTTTTTGTCTGATCAAGCTCTAGAAGAGTTTGATACAGTCATCAGATACACTGAAGTATTAGATCTGGTTGGTAACATCTTTTTATCAAACTCAGAAGAGAGCATTATATTTCCAAAAATATACATAAATTAAAATGAACTTATACGCCTTCCACAAATACTTTAAAAATACACTTTGAGTCTTTTCTTTTTAACCAATTGAGAACAACGAAGAATGGACTACTTGGATGTTTTTATTCATTACTTATTCAAAGCTCGGTAATTTATAAAGTCATGTGACACACATTATAATTACAATAACAAAATCAAATACAGACAAGAAATATTTTACAAATTACAAAAACAGCAACAATAACAGCAACGAAAAGATTACTAGAAAATATATCAGAGCAATTGAACATAATACATGTACATGTATATGCGTGATATACAATAACAGTTAAACATGACTACGAAAAATATGTTGTGATTGCACAACAAAACTAATTTTACATGTACATTGTATATATTAGTCAGTTCGATATTTTGGTAATCTCCAGAGTTACACATTTGAAATACTTTTATTAAGATCGACAGTTATTTAGAGGAGAACAGTTCCAAACAGTTCCTCTCAGGTTGCTCTAGAGTGTGGTCTATGAGACAGTATCCGTGAAGGAGGTTCCCCTTGAAATCCTCTGCTCAAGATTGGAAAGATTGCCGACACGCGATATCGAAAGCCTGGGGATGTCATGTTGTAAAAAAAAAAGCATGACTGTTATAGATTTTTAAAATGACCTGCGCTGTTTAGGAAACGAGGACATTTTTACGCAATGAAACAGCCCCCCCCCCCCCCCCCCCCCGCTGAATCCACATGAGTGAAAACAAGGAAAATTTGGATTTTAGCATCGTCAAGGGGCATTTTTATCAATAAAACCTATTTCATCGTTTCTCAATTGAGACTCGACAACCTACTTCCCCAAAGCACACCGATCTTGTGAAAGCGCCGATTTAGTTTATAACACAACGCCCCTGCTTTTTGGATACTGCGTATCTTGTCACAAACATTCCCTAATTCTATGTTGTCACGATCTTCGAAATAAACACGAATGGCCGGAAAATAAACCCCATTTTGTCCGTAGATTTCAGAACAGTCGTGGGTAAACATTTTGAAATTGAGTGAACATCCAGGACCGATGCCACAAGGAGAAGTACCGCGATTGGTATATGTGGTGGTGGTGCTGGCTTTAACGTTGGCTATGTTGGTATTGGTGGCCCCCGCCACGGTAGTGGTGGTGGTGGTGGTGGTGGTGGTGGTAGTGAAGGCGTTAGCGTTGACTGTGTTGGTATTGGTGACACCTGATGTGGTACTATCTGTATAAGTGGTGGTGGTAGTGATAGCATTGGCGTTGACTCTGTTGGTATTGGTGGCACCCGATGTCGTAGTATCGGTGGTAATGGCGGTGGTGGTAGTGGTGGCGTTAACGCTGTCGGTATTTGTGGTATCTGATGTGTTAAAATCAGTGGTAATGGTGGCGGTGATGGTGGTGGGGATAGTAGCGGCGTTAACGCTGTTGACTGTGTCGGTATTTGTGGCACCCGATGTGGTAATATCGGTGGTAGTCGTGGTGGTGGTGGTGGTAGTAGCGGCGTTAACGCTGTTGAATGTGTCGGTATTTGTGGCACCCAATGTGGTAGTATCGGTAGTAGTCGTGGTGGTGGTGGTGATGGAGTTAGCGTTGACTGTGTTGGTATCAGTGGCAGCCGATGTGGTGATATCGGTGGTAGTTGTAGTGGTGGTAGTGAGGGCATTATCGTTGTCAGTGTTCGTATTAATGGCTGCTGAGGTGGCAGTATCGGTGATCGTGGTGATGGTACTGGTGGTGGTGGCTGTGTTGATTGTGGTGTCGTCAATGAATTGAGCCGTAGTTGAGGGTAACATTGGAGCAACGATGCTGGTCAGGGAGATGGGCGTGGCTGAGGAGGAGGTGGTCACTTGCCCTTGTGTAGGAACGGATGTTGATAGAAGTGGTTTGGCTGGGGAAGATAATAGGATAATAATTTATAGAGCATATTCACCTTGCCACTATTATCACTGTAAGATACACGGATGATGAAAATCAATATCACTTAAGATAAAATATGACATTTTAGGGAGGTTTAGCCGTCGTATTCACCGGCGAGTAATGCTCCAATCTTAATTACGTCAAACATAGACGATTGTGATTTGGATTTAGTTGGGTTTGTGTTAGTGTTAGGGTTAGGGTTTAGTTGGTTAAGTGTTTAGTAACGGGCTGAGGTCTTTGGTGAGTGCGGAATACTGACAACGGAGAAAGTGCCCTATATCCCTCTGCGAAGATGACAAAATAAAGAAAAAGATTAAGAGAGAATGGGAAAATCAAAGGCAGTTAAATACAATAAAAATGAAGAAAAAAATCCTAGATTCGTGTTATTTCATACCGAAGTAAGATATTAATTCCACAGCAATGAAAGGCCGTTTTTCGTAGCGATCGGCACGTTTGTCAAACAAGCGACTCCGCCAATGACAAATTAAAGGTTACAAGGAAATTCCAAAATAATTCGTCCCAAATGTTACCAGCGATAATTGAGATCAGGATAATTTATCTGATC